>OY811975.1:1746118-1791118 GCA_963681505.1 Eunapius fragilis | reverse complement strand
GTCCCCAATAGTGGAGTACTGGGTACTGAAGTACTGGTACTGGGTACTGAGGTACTGGTACTGGGTACTGAGGTACTGAGGTACTGAAGTACTGGTACTGGGTACTGAAGTACTGGGTACTGAAGTACTGGGTACTGAAGTACTGGGTACTGAAGTACTGGGTACTGAAGTACTGGGTACTGAAGTACTGGGTACTGAAGTACTGGGTACTGAAGTACTGGGTACTGAAGTACTGGGTACTGAAGTACTGGGTACTGAAGTACTGGGTACTGAAGTACTGGGTACTGAAGTACTGGGTACTGAAGTACTGGGTACTGAAGTACTGGGTACTGAAGTACTGGGTACTGAAGTACTGGGTACTGAAGTACTGGGTACTGAAGTACTGGGTACTGAAGTACTGGGTACTGAAGTACTGGTACTGAAGTACTGGGTACTGAAGTACTGGGTACTGAAGTACTGGTACTGAAGTATTGGTACTGGGTACTGAAGTACTGGGTACTGAAGTACTGGTACTGAAGTACTGGTACTGAAGTACTGGTACTGAAGTACTGGTACTGGGTACTGAAGTACTGGTACTGGGTACTGAAGTACTGGTACTGGGTACTGAAGTACTGGTACTGGGTACTGAAGTACTGGTACTGGGTACTGAAGTACTGGCGTATTGGAGTACAGTTGGGCCTAAGTGGATAATGGATAAAAATGAACTTTTACACACACACACACACACACACACACACACATCTCTCTCACAACTTACACAGATCCACGCGTGTTCTTACTGTTCTCAAAGAACTTCCAAACCACCTCGCAGATCAGAGTACTCTCATACGACCTGGGCGAGACCCTCCCCTTCCCTCACATCGACTACATGGTTCCCATAGCGATAACAAATGCAATCGTCGGCTACATCGTCTACGACGTGGTCACCAGTAGAGCCTACTGGATTGAGCAGGGCAACCAGAAGCAGGTACCTCCCACCATCAAGCGCAGTTTTTTGGACGGGACGGGGTCGGAGGTGTTCATCAATACAAGCATCAGCAACCCGGGACCACTGGCCATCGACCCCTACAGCAAGAACCTGTACTGGGTGGACAGCGACCTCAAGACCATCATGGTAGCCAGCCTCACCAACCCTGCAGTGCGGACCACCATTGTGACCTTGGTGGACCAGCCGCCTGTTGGGCTGGGGCTTGATATATCACGAGGGTTAGTGTTGGATGAGGGGAGAGGAGGGAGGTGATGGAGGATGGTGAGGGAGGAGGTGATGGAGAAGAGGGGAGCGAGGTGGAGGATGTGAGGGAGGGAGGTGATGGAGGAGAGGGGAGGTGGTGAGGAGGAGGTAGAGGGGAGGTGGTAAGGAGAGGGAGGTGATGGAGGAGGGGATGTGGTAAGGGAGGTGATGGAGGAGAGGGGAGGTGGTGAGGAGGAGGTAGAGGGGAGGTGGTAAGGAGAGGGAGGTGATGGAGGAGGGGAGGTGGTGGAGGAGAGGGTAGGTGGTGAGGAGGTAGAGGGGAGGTGATGGAGGAGGGGAGGTGATGGAGGAGGGGAGGTGATGGAGGAGGGGAGGTGGTAAGGGAGGTGAGGTGGTAAGGGAGGTGATAGAGGGGAGGTGGTGAGGAGGAGGTAGAGGGGAGGTGGTAAGGAGAGGGAGGTGATGGAGGAGGGGAGGTGGTAAGGGAGGTGATGGAGGAGAGGGGAGGTGGTGAGGAGGAGGTAGAGGAGAGGTGATGGAGGAGGGGAGGTGGTAAGGGAGGTGATGGAGGAGAGGGGAGGTGGTAAGGAGAGGGAGGTGGTAAGGGAGGTGATGGAGGAGAGGGGAGGTGGTAAGGAGAGGGAGGTGGTAAGGGAGGTGATGGAGGAGAGGGGAGGTGGTGAAGAGAGGAGAGGGGAGGTGATGGAGAGGGGAGGTGGTGAGGAGCAGGAGGTGAAGGAGGAACTCTAGGGGAGGTGGTGAGGAGGGGGAGGGATGGGAGGGGTAGTGAATAGGAAAGTCAAGGTGATAAGGAAGGGGGTGGATGGTTTAAAGAGCAGGTTTTGCAGGCTGCTTCATTTCCTCCTTCCTCACATGTGCACACCCCCACACACCTGTACCATCCTCACATTCCCTACACCCTCCTACACCTATATTCCCTACACCATCCCCACACCCACTATACACTCCCCACATCCCTTTCACACTCCCATACTCCACTACATCCATCCCTTTATTCACACACAGCTACGTCTTCTGGAGTGTCGGTGGCCCCTCCCCTAGCGTCCAGCGTGCTTTCATGGACGGGACCAACCAATCCTCATTGACTAGGAGCGGTTATACCACGGAGCCTGGCACAATAGCCACCGACCCAGCAACCGGTTTGGTCTACTGGTTCGACCAGGACCTGAGCCGGAACACGCTCGTACCGATGAATGAGATTGTCTACATCAACGGCACGACACAGCGCCCAACGACGCCCACCAAGGTTGGGTTTTCCGGACTCACCTCGGGCCTGGGGGTCGTGTGGGACGTGACCATTTTTGGACCGTGGGTATATTGGAGTGACACAAACACGGGGGTCGTTCACCGCGCCTCCAAGCTGAGTGCACTTCCCGGTACGCCAATCATACAGGAGGTACTGAACCCCAATGATTACGGAACTGTCTACGGACTGACAGCTGTCAACACCACACTCCCTACTGGTAAGGAGAGAGTTGTGTTGTGTGTTGGTGACATTTGAGTGCTGTGTTTGGGGGGGGGAGGGAGGGGAGGGGGAGGGGAGGGGGGGCTGTCATATGTACAAGATTTGTTTTTTCCCAACCTTTCAACTCCGGCGATCATTTTTTTCTTCTTCTTGTCTTTCAACAGTCATGTCTCTGTGAAGTAGCTTAAGAACGAAGCAACAATTATTGTAGTAGTTGAGTACATTACAGAGATTCGTATGGTCCCTCCTAGGGAAGGTCTAAAAAAAAAATTTTTTTTAAAATGTGTATTACCCCACAGAACAGACAGAGGTTCACCACATGGCCTAATGAGCCTCACCACATCCCCCACCAAGGGGGGGGGGGGGGGGGGGGGGAAAGCCTATAACCACACACCCATTGCTAAGAATAATGGAGTCTAGTCAACTCCACTGCACACACACACACACACACACACACACACACACACACACACACACACGCATGCACACACACATGCACACAGCTCCAAGCTAGGTTAATTGATTTCTATAATGAGGGCCAGTGGGTGGAGCAGGTCATCATCATTCCGTTATTAATCTACATTCATGTATAGTTGCTGCTGGTCCACCACACTTCACCCCATCACTCCACACCACCCCACACTTCACCCCACCACTCCACACTTCACCCCATCACTCCACACTTCACCCCACACTTCACACTTCACACTTCACCCCATCACTCCACACTTCACCCCACACTTCACCCCACCACTCCACACTTCACCCCATCACTCCACACTTCACCCCACCACTCCACACTCCACCCCATCACTCCACACTTCACCCCATCACTCCACACTTCACCCCATCACTCCACACTTCACCCCATCACTCCACACTTCACCCCATCACTCCACACTTCACTCCACCACTCACTTGTGCACATATAATATTTAGTAGTAGGCCAGAGAAGAGGACGGGGCAGGGGGCAGGGGGCAGGGTTGTGTGTGTGTACCAGCACCATCAGAGTGGGCTGGGCTGGGGCTGACCCAATGATAACCACATCCAGTTTTGGCTCAGTGGTAGGTACAAAGGTAATGGCCACACCTCCTATCAGGCCAACCATGCATGAGTGGAAGAGTTCAAGGAATCATGTGTTTATTCATATTTCCCTCGTCCCCAGTCCAAACAGGGTGCAACTCCAACAATGGGCAATGTGCCCAGCTGTGCCTACCCACAGGGCAGGTGACCAAGCCAACCTGTGCCTGTACCTCACACTTCTCATACGTCAACGGGCAGTGTGTGGGTATGTGTGTGTGAGGAGTGTGGGTATGTGTGTGAGGAGTGTGGGTATGTGTGTGTGAGGAGTGTGGGTATGTGTGTGTGAGGAGTGTGGGTGTGTGTGTGGGGAGTGTGGGTATGTGTGTGGGGGGAGTATGCACGTGGGGAGTGAGTATGTGTGGAATGAGTATGGGTGGGGATTGTGTGTGGAGGGTGGGTGAGTATGTACATGTGTGCCTGTGTGTTATGTGTGTGTACAGGTATAAGGTGGTGGTGGTTCCTGTGTGTTACGTGTGTGTACAGGTATAAGGTGGTGGTGGTTCCTGTGTGTGTTATGTGTGTGTACAGGTATAAGGTGGTGGTGGTTCCTGTGTGTGTTATGTGTGTGTACAGGTATAAGGTGGTGGTGGTTCCTGTGTGTGTTATGTGTGTGTACAGGTATAAGGTGGTGGTGGTTCCTGTGTGTTACGTGTGTGTACAGTGGTGGTGGTGGTTCCTGTGTGTGTTATGTGTGTGTACAGGTATAAGGTGGTGGTGGTTCCTGTGTGTTACGTGTGTGTACAGTGGTGGTGGTGGTTCCTGTGTGTGTTATGTGTGTGTACAGGTATAAGGTGGTGGTGGTTCCTGTGTGTGTTACGTGTGTGTACAGGTATAAGGTGGTGGGTGGTTCCTGTGTGTGTTATGTGTGTGTACAGGTATAAGGTGGTGGTGGTTCCTGTGTGTGTTATGTGTGTGTACAGGTATAAGGTGGTGGTGGTTCCTGTGTGTGTTATGTGTGTGTACAGGTATAAGGTGGTGGTGGTTCCTGTGTGTGTTATGTGTGTGTACAGGTATAAGGTGGTGGTGGTTCCTGTGTGTTATGTGTGTGTACAGGTATAAGGTGGTGGGTGGTTCCTGTGTGTGTTATGTGTGTGTACAGGTATAAGGTGGTGGTGGTTCCTGTGTGTGTTATGTGTGTGTACAGGTATAAGGTGGTGGTGGTTCCTGTGTGTGTTATGTGTGTGTACAGGTATAAGGTGGTGGTGGTTCCTGTGTGTGTTACGTGTGTGTACAGGTATAAGGTGGTGGTGGTTCCTGTGTGTCTTCTTTCGCCCTTCATGTTTTCACTTCTCCCCAGTGTCCAATCAGGTCGTCATTGCCACGGCAACCTCTCTCATCGTACAGCAGCCGTCAAACATCCTCACCAGTGAGTACTGGACCACCACCTCCACTGTCGCCCTGCGAGGCATCAAGGCGCTAGCCGTGAGTGCTGAGGACCAGAGGGCCTACTGGATAAACAGCACAAGCAAGGTACCGTCTCCTAGTTATGTGTGCTTCAGCATCACCCGCCTTTCTGGTCACTTTCAACACCTCCTCACACGGCACAAATCATTAGTCCATCTTCTACGTAGCCCTCGTGAATATCACTAGGGCCGTGCCCACGCAGCTGGTCACGTGTCTCTCCGAACCCTCTGACCTCGCGGTGGACTGGGCAGGGGGGAACATCTACTGGACCGATGCCAGTAGGATGGTCATCGAGGTTGCCAGGGCGACAGGTGTGAGCGGTCGATCTGTTGTTGCCAAGTTACCGCTCAGCCCAGACCAGTTAGCCTTGGATCCGAGAAGGGGGTACGTAGGGGGATCAGAGAAGATGGAGTAGGGGGAGGGGCATAAGGAGGTGGAGAGGAGTAGGGGGAGGGGCATAAGGAGGTGGAGAGGAGTAGGGGAGGGGCATAAGGAGGTGGAGAGGGGGAGGGGAGGGGCATAAGGTGGAGAGGAGTAGGGGGAGGGGCATAAAGAGGTGGAGAGTAGGGGGAGGGGCATAAGGAGGTGGAGAGGAGTAGGGGAGGGGCATAAGGAGGTGGAGAGGGGCATAAGGAGGTGGAGAGGAGTAGGGGAGGGGCATAAGGAGGTGGAGAGGAGTAGGGGGAGGGGCATAAGGAGGTGGAGAGGGGAGGGGAAGGGGCATAAGGAGGTGCAGAGGGGAGGGGGGGCATAAGGGGGTGGAGAGGAGTAGGGAGAAGATGGGGGGGGGGGGGGATGGAAAGAGAAGGGGGTGTGGATCACATACCCTCACACACAGGTTCCTTTACTGGACATCGTTCGACGATGGCATTCCTA
Organism: Eunapius fragilis; assembly: GCA_963681505.1. Taxonomy (NCBI): domain Eukaryota; kingdom Metazoa; phylum Porifera; class Demospongiae; order Spongillida; family Spongillidae; genus Eunapius; species Eunapius fragilis. Next base: position 1,785,077 of record OY811975.1, on the reverse strand, counting down.
CGATACACAAGCTGCTCATGAACGGCTCCGAGACGTCCACCGTGTTCTGGACTGGGAACGTGACAGAAGGCGCGCCCAAAAACCTCCTGGTGGCCTACAGGAACATCACCCTGACCCACACGACAGCTCCCGACTCCCTCTACTGGACCACCTCCGGCACGAACGGCAGGGGGGGCACGGTGTACCAGGCGTCCTTGGAGGGGGGTCCCCCCACCCCCGCTGTCGTCGTCCTGGCTCTGGACAGCACGACGGCGGCCATTGCTGTGCTCGGAGATTATCTGTACTACTCCGTCAGCGGTGACCTTGCTGTGTCGAGGAAGCTGATAACGGACCCTAGCGTGACTAACACCAACCCGAGCGACGTGACCGTCATAGGAAGCGGTATGGGGAGGAGGGGGGAGGGGTTTGTAGGAAGAGGGACATGTATGTGTGAGGAGCAGAGGGTGGAGGGGGCAGGAAGAGTGGGGGGAAGAGGGGCATGTGTGTGAGGGGGGGAGGGGGCATGTGTGTGAGGAGTGGAGGGGAAGAGGGGGCATGTGTGAAGTATTTGCCTAATGGGGGAAATGGTGCGGTTGGGATTAATGGGCAGGAAGTTGGGGAGTAGCTGGCTGAGGACAGGAAATGGGAGGAGTGATAGACAGGAAGTGGGGGAATAAAGAGAAGTGGATAGTGTGCTGTTTGGATGCCTACCAACAGTTAGTCCATCATGATCTCTGATGAGGAGTGGTGTGTATGTGTGTGTTTGTGTGTATGTGTGTGTATGTGTGTTTGTGTATGTATGTGTTTGTGTGTGTGTGTGTGTGTGTGTGTGTGTATGTTTGAGGTTTGTGTGTGTTTGTGTGTATGTGTATGTTTGTGTGTGTATTGTGTGTGCGTTTAATCTGTGCGCTTTGGGCCAGTAAGTTCACATCTTCTGTCTCTCCCTTCTAGTTGTGACCGACATACAGATTATGTCCCACATCCTTCAGCCAGGTAGGGGAGAGGGGAGAGGGGTGGAAGGGGAGAGGGGAGGTAGGTATGGAGGAGAGAGAGATGGGAGGGGAGGGGAGAAGAGAGGTGGGAGGGGAGAGGGGTGGAAGGGGAGAGGGGAGGTATGTAGGGAGGGGAGAGAGATGGGAGGGGAGGGGAGAAGAGAGGTGGGAGGGGAGAGGGGTGGGAGGGAAAAGGGAGGGTAAATTTGTTCTATGAATCAAGATTCCAATGTTATTATTTGACATCTGTTCTATCTCCACAACCTGTGATTCAATCAATGCAAACAACCCACAACACACACACACACACACACATACACACACACACACACACACACACACACACACACACAACACTAGATGTGCACAAGTGTTCTACTGCTAACGACATCTGCTCAGGCACCAGAGCTCTGTGCCTGTCAACAGGAATATCCTCTGGGACCTGCCATTGTCCACCTCGCACTGCCCTGTACGCTAACCGTGTGACAAGCAACAATGCAGTGAAGAGCTACAGTTGCAATGGTAAGGCATCATACCTGGTAGATAGCACACCACCCATCAAGGTACAGGGTACAACAATCACCATATTCTCTCTCTCTCTCTCTCTCTCTCTCTCTCTCTCTCTCTCTCTCTCTCTCTCTCTCTCTCTCTCTCTCTCTCTCTCTCTCTCTCTCACTCACTCTCTCTCTCCCTCTCTCCCCCCTCTCTCTCTCCCTCTCTCTCTCCCTCTCTCTCTCTCACTCACTCACTCTCTCTCCCTCCCTCTCCTCTCTCGCTTTTTCTCTCTCTCTCCCTCCCTCTCCCCCTCCCTCCCTCTCCCCCACAGACATCAACTCCTTCCTGCTCATTGCGACGGCTGACGCAATCTACCACCTCCCTGTTCCTCCTCTTTCTGCCGATACCCTGCCCACCACACTCCTCCACCAGCCACTCTCCGTTGGTCCCCTCTACAATGTCACCGCCATTGCCTACGACCCAAACCATGAGCGCGTCCTGTGGGCCGACAGCTCCTCCGGCACGGTGGGCGTGTCTGGACTGGACGGGTCCTCATGCAGGACTCTGATAACCCTCCAAAACCTTGCTCCGTTTTCCATGGCGTATGATTGGAGTGGAAGTAACGTCTTTCTCACCGAATCAAACAGGTTTCAGGTTGAGATTGTCACCAGTTCGGGGGTTAAAGTACTTGTTGGTGACCTGATGGCCTATCGGGATCTGGTCATGAACAGTGAGCAACAGTAAGGGGGTAGAGATATCTACTATGTGGTCTTGTGACGTGGTTGAGTTTACAGCTCCACCCCCACTCCACTCCTCCCATGGTTGTGTCATGTTTGAAGTTTTTGTTAGTTATGATAGTCACCACCCTCTCCTCTTTCACCACCCTCCCTCTCACCACCCTTACCACACTCTCTCACCACCCTCTCCTCTCTCTCATCACCCTCTCCTCTCTCTCACCACCCTCTCTCTCACCACCCTCTCTCTCACCACCCTCTCCCTCACCACCCTCTCCCTCACCACCCTCTCCTCTCTCTCACCATCCATCCCTTCAGTCACAGTTCTTGTCGCTCTATTTCACTTAGGGTTCTGTACATCCGGTTGGAAAACTCAACGATATATAATGTCTCTCTGGCCACACCTACTGTCCTCAACAGGATGTACCCGCCTTTAACCAGTTCGGCTAGCCTCAGTAACATGGTGTACCAGTCCACCACTGATGCTCTGCTTTGGGCAAACCTGAACACTTCCACCATTGAGATGTTCTTCATTGCCAACCAGACCATTAGGGTTATTGCTAGTTATGTTGGAAGCATACAAGGTGAAACTTCTGTGTGGAGATGAGGGTGTGTACAGGTGTGGAGGGGAAGATGTTATAGGTGTGGAGGTGAGGGTATGTATAGGTGTGGAGGTAGGGTAGGTGTGGAAGGGAGGGTGTAATAGGTGAGAAGGGGAGGTGTTATAGGTGTGGAGGTAGGGTAGGTGAGGAGGGGAGGGTTTGATATATGTGGAGGTAGGTAGGTGAGGAGGGGAGGGTGTGATAGATGTGGAGGGGAGGGTGTGTATGGGAGTGTGTGTATAGGTGTGTATAGGTGTGTAGGGGAGGGTGTGTACAGGTGTGTAGGGGAGGGTGTGTACAGGTGTGGATGGGAGGGTGTGTACAGGTGTGGATGGGAGGGTGTGTGTGGGACAGTGTCACCATCATAGCTGTCTTACCTCTCTGTTGCAATGCCCCAGGCCTGACTGCAGTGGGCAAGGATGTTCTTTGGCTCACCACAACTGATTCCAACATCTACCGCTACAGCGAGGGCAGCACTTCAATCCATTACAAGTGGCCATTTGGACTTAAAGTAACAGACTTCCTTGGAGTTTATGAAAGTGGTATGTGTTCATGAAATTGTATATATATATATATATATATGGGACAGTGTCCAGCAGAATCACCCTTCTGGCTAGTTTTTCAAGTTTTCAAATTTTTTGATTTTCCTTGAACACCCATGAGCTTCTGTCAAATGGTCCTTACGCATCCTAAATCGGACCATCCATCACAAAGTTATTAGGCACTGAATTTATAATTAGCCATACATTTCAATGCGAGCGTTACTTTTCTTTTGCTTGTTCTGGAAATTTTGAAAAAGTGCCATAAGGGTGATTTAGCTGGACACTGTCCCATATCTGTATATGGGACAGTATACTAGCTTTTCAGGTGTTCAGCAAGGAAACTCCATCATGTCATCATTACGCATCCAAAATTGGATTATCCACCATAAAGTTATAATAAGTCACTGAATTTATAACTAGTGAGTGTGAGCCTTACGTTTCTTTTGCTAATCCTGGTAATACCACAAAGGTGATTAGTAATAATTCCTGGGGTACTATTTGGCAAATTAAAATGAAGCCCCGCCCTCTTTATGAGGCACCATGTTTGTTCCCTACACTCCTGCCATAAGGGCATGGATAGCCCATAGTGGGCATAGATGGTCCATAGATGGTCCATAGATGGTCCATAGATGGTCCATAGATGGTCCATAGTGGGCATAGATGGCCCATAGTGGGCATAGATGGTCCATAGTGCAGTGGTGGACATAGATGGTCCATAGATGGTCCATAGATGGTCCATAGTGCAGTGGTGGACATAGATGGTCCATAGATGGTCCATAGATGGTCCATAGATGGTCCATAGTGCAGTGGTGGACATAGATGGCCCATAGTGCAGTGGCGGACATAGATGGCCCATAGTGCAGTGGCGGATCCAGGGTGGGGGGGGGGGGGGGGGGGCACTGGGGGCCCGTGCCCCCCCCACCCCACCCTTTTGTTCGTCTAATTATATATTCATAGTTGCACAATATAGCATTTAAAAATGTACAGCTACAAAAAGCGTCCACGCTTTGCGCAGGAGGGGGCACATCCCCCTCCCACACCACCCCCTTTCAGTGAACACGCCCATTTCTCACTTCATTATCACTTTTCATTATTGGTGCCCCCCCCCCCCCCTTTCAAAATTCCTGGATTCGCCCCTGTAGTGGGCATAGATGGCCCATAGCCCTAGAAACTCTCAAATAGAATATAATATAAAATTTAAAAACTTGAACTTAGAATATCGTGGAAACCACGTTTCTTTGAGACATCCAGTGCACAGATATTGTATACAGCATCACACAATTACAGATAGCATCCCAAACACAAATGTTAAGAGCGGAAGCTGTAGCTGAACTACGGCAGTGCGATTTCGGGGATACATAGATGGTAAAAATTTGTAGCTTTTATTCTATGCAATAGAATAAAATAGAGGTGGACGCTATTATAATTTATGCTTTTAAAGTGTAAGTGGCTTAACTGAAATGAGATTATAGTCAATTTATAGATATAGCTGTTCAGCATTGGGTAATAATCTCGCAGTATGTAGAATTACACGCTCAGCGATTATCCCTAGAAACCTGCAAATAGAATTAAAAAATAGAATAAAAATTTTCTAGGGATAGATGCAGGCCCATAGATGGCCCATAGTGGGCATAGATTCATCATTATTCTTCCTGTGTTTTCCTTTTTCGCCCTTCTCAGTGTGTGTGTGTGGGTGTGTGGGTGTGTACACCTTACCTCCTTTATCTCTCATCCCATGGCAGGCATCATTGTAGACCTACCCTGTGACACCTCACCTTGCAGCGACATCTGTCTCTATGACAACAATGCACCTGGTACGCCCAAGTGTGCATGTCCCGCCTACAAAACCCTCGCATCTGGTACAGTCTGTTCAGGTGAGATTAGGGTTAGGGTTAGTACTGGGAACCATCCTCCTCCCCACATCCACCCTACCCTCCTCCCCATCCTCCTCCCTACCCTCCTCCCCATCCTCCTCCCTACCCTCCTCCCCATCCTCCTCCCTACCCTCCTCCCTATCCTCCTCCCCACCCTCCTCCCTATCCTCCTCCCCACCCTCCTCCCACCCTGATCTTTCCATGTTTGCTATTGTATCCCATAATTGAGTGAGGTGTTATTTAATGTGGCTGGTGGTGTAAAATGTGAAGAGGTGATAAGGCATTAAGACATTAGGTAATGAAGGCATTAGGTAATGAAGGCATTAGGTAATGAAGGCATTAGGTAATGAAGGCATTAGATAATGAAGGCATTAGGTAATGAAGGCATTAGGTAATGAAGGCATTAGGTAATGAAGGCATTAGGTAATGAAGGCATTAGATAATGAAGGCATTAGATAATGAAGGCATTAGGTAATGAAGGCATTAGGTAATGAAGGCATTAGGTAATGAAGGCATTAGGTAATGAAGGCATTAGGTAATGAAGGCATTAGATAATGAAGGCATTAGGTAATGAAGGCATTAGATAATGAAGGCATTAGGTAATGAAGGCATTAGGTAATGAAAAGAGATACATGGAAGCTTTCAGGGCTACGAAGATACAGACAGCTTTTTAATTATTATTATTTTTTTTTGCTGGGGGGGGGAGTGTGGTGATACTTGATGATAAGTCTTCTCATTGTGCTGTGCCTGTAACAGCACTGCAGTGCAGCGGTGTGAATCAGTACCGGTGCAAGGACGGGTCGGCGTGCATCCCCACCTCGTACTTCTGCGATGGAATCAAGCACTGCAGGGATTCTTCTGATGAAGTCAACGTTAACTGTGAGTGCAATGTACCCCCTCACCCAGCCCTCATCCCCCTCCCCCATCCCCCCACCCCCACCCCTTTAATGTACCCCTTCACCCCCCCTCCCCCACCCCTTTGTCTATGTACTTTGCATCAAAAAAAATTTTTTTTCATGCCCCCCCACATTAAAAAAAAGTTTCCTGACCCCGTTTAGAAATGATTTTTGAATCCATTTCTTATCTAATCCCTTCTGTCTCTGTCCCTTGCACTTTGCAGGCCCCTGTTCAAGCCTTGCAATGGCCAGCGATTACAGACTTTGTTCCAATGGAAGCGGTGAATGTGTGTTACGACGTCTGTTTTGCGACGGTACGAAAAACTGCCGCTTGGGGGAGGACGAGTCTCCTCTCCTATGTGAGTGTCCAAATCCATCGGACTTCAAGTGTTACCAGAAAGGGGTGCTAAACTGTTTGCACCAGTCAGCCAAGTGCGATCATATGAATGACTGCGATGGAGGAGTTGATGAACTCAGCTGTGAGTTTTTATGCGCACACGCACACACACGCGCGCACGCACGCACGCACATACACACAGGTCACGTCGCTTTTTTGCTTTGCACGCTGCAGGTCTAACTCCCGCAACAACGTCGAACACATCTCCCACCACCAGCTCCGGCCAACAGTCCGCTGCCATTTCCACCGGCACCTACATCGTCATCTCCGTCGCGCTGATCATCGTCATCGTCTTGATCGGTGCGGCACTCACGTGGGGCATCACGAGCTTGGTCCTGCACAGGCGCAAGTACGCGCGACCCCAGAAGCAGGTCGGGGAGCAGCTGTCGTCGACCAAGGGCCGGGCGTGCATGTCTCCCCAGCAGAGGAGCGACAGCACGTCCCAGTACTCCGGCACCTCCGTGGGAACGCACTCCACGTTGCTCGCGGGACCCCACGCGGACGGGTCCTCGGGGGTGAAGCGGTGCGGCTCCATCGACCTGGATAACCCGCCTCCTTCCCCCATCACGATGCACCACTACGACCTTCCGATCGGGCCGGAGAGCGGCGAGAATGTGTCGACGATTTCGCAACCGATGCCCCTCGTCCCCAACCCGTCGATGAACTTCAGCATCGCGGACGGGATAAGCGACGGCATGTCCATCTCAGTCAGCCAGCGCAACTACCAGATCAACGGGACAACACACCACCACGACACGCGCGCGCTCTACAGAAGGGTTCCCGGTTCCGCCTACTCGTCGCACACAAACGGGACGACCGTCTACGTTGCACCGCCCACCAAGTATCGCGGCGAGGTCGTTCAGTTTCGTCACGATCCGGACGTTCGTTCCATTAGTACCATTTCCTCGTCCACCCTCGGCACGGAGAATCCGGAGCAGTACAACGGGTATGACGACCTGGACCACGATGCTCCGCCCCCATCACCCGTCACCGACGTTTCCATGCCGCGGTACTCGTTCCCAGCCAATTCCCCACTGTCGACGAGCGGATATTTGGAGTCGCAATTCTAGAGGATCAATGCCCTTCCGTATAGGTGTCTGTATCATTTTTTGTAAGTTCGTGCACATTTATTCTGTCCAGCACTTACCGTTTCCGATCGTTGCACGTCGTAATTTCAGAAGCCATCATTCTATTTTCAGTTTTTTGTCACCAATTTTTTTCTTTTTGTACTGTACATGTGAAATTTCATATTCTTTTTTTTTTTTCCTTCCTATCTGCTATGAAAACCGAACTAATGCACCTATCACTGACTATTATCATAATAATCAATGCTATTATTAACTCACCAATGGACAATAGCGGCAAATGCGTGGTTAGGTAATGAATTAACACGTCAATTTAACCCTTTGCACCGGGAGTCCCGCGACAGTCGGGCCGGGGGTGTGTGAAACTATGTATATATACACACACTTGTTCAACTGGACAATGCTGCACTAAGTCCGGACGCGCTTCGCGGCGTGTTAGTTGCACTCTCCGTAAGGGACCTCGGTGGGCGAGGAAGACGCTTCACAAGTTGGGGCGCCTCCACGTTAGGATTGCTTGCTACGATGGCATGCATACGTCTCTTGAGGCTGACACCAAGCTTAGAAGCCAACTTCTTATCGGGAGTGTGGTAAATGTAGCCGTCGAATCCGCCAGATTTGTCGATCCATCTCATAGCAGCGGTCGTCAATCTTAGCCTAAGAGACATTCCAAGAATTTCGCTGTGGCAGTCCTTCTTCTGGACGTTGGGTCGCCATATTCGCTTCGTCCTGTAACGGGCTGTTATTTACGCGGACAGTCTGGTATGTATATAAATTCCTGCACGCGTGCACGTGCTTCATCGCAAAGCACTCACTTTTTGTTCGAAAACGTCACTGTGTGTCCATGCATAATGCCTTTACCAGCGTAAAGGCCTCTATCCGCTCCCTTGGGAAACATCTTGAGCAAGTTAAACACCTGACCCAGCAAAACCATTTCAGCGCTCGATGCTTGCAGCGTTACAATATTACTTCAAAAGCTACTAATAATTGGAATAGGCGCTCCCCCGCGTAGATGGCCTACTTAGCTGCGATAACAGCTGAAACGGGAGTTCCTCTCTTCGTCAGAACAACAGGGAACCTTCCACCTGTAAGATGCGCATGGGTTCCACATCGAGTATTCGGATTGGTTTTCTGGATTTGTCGTCATTTCTAATTCCACCCCTAGCTCTCGTTCCCAGTGGTGGGGTCGTTGAACGGAGTACATCTATTCGCCGACAACCTAAAAGCGTCATTACTCAGCTGCACCAACGATGGCGTCAAAGTGGTGTGGAAGTGCTTCTATCAGAGGTGTGGTGTGTGTGTGTGTGTGTGTGTGTGTGTGTGTGTGTGTGTGCGCGCGCGCGCTCGCGCGCGTATTTGTGTGTTGTGCATGTGCCTATGACTCTATGTATGCATGCCCGTTTGTGCGTTCGTCACGTGTGTGTATGCGTGTGTGCGTTCGTGTGTAGTGTGTGTGTGAATTCGGACTGTGTGTGACGCTCTGCCTCTATATTAGACAGATGAATGCGCCCATGCCACTCCACCACGACCACTCACGTTCCCATGGAAACATCACACATCACACCCTTTCACCATCTCCCTCTCAACAGCATCACTCTCATCCTGGTCATCACAGACGACAGCCCTGTGGAGACACACCTCCTGCACCTCCTGGAGCTGGTGTTCAACGCCCTGGTCCTTCTGGTGGGGCTGCAGGAACTGGAGACCGTACAGAACGTTGAGAGGCTTAAGAAGGACCTGAAGGTAGATGGGTGGGGCTTACACATCATCTCCTCCCCAGCCCTTTAAGAAGGACCTGAGGGTAGAGGGGAAGGGACTTACACATCACCTCCTCCCCCACCCTTTAAGAAGGACCTGAAAGTAGAAGGGAGGGGCTTACACATCACTTCCTCCCCAGCCCTTTAAGGACCAGAGAGTAGAGGGGTGGGGTTTACATATCACCTCCTCCCCAGCCCTTTAAGAAAGACCAGAGAGTATAGGGGTGGGGCTTACACATCACCTCCTCCCCAGCCCTTTAAGGACCAGAGAGTAGAGGGGTGGGGCTTACACATCACCTCCTCCCCAGCGCTTTAAGAAGGACCAGAGAGTAGAGGGGTGGGGTTTACATATCACCTCCTCCCCAGCCCTTTAAGAAGGACCTGAGGGTAGAGGGGAGGGGAGTACACATCACCTCCTCCCCAGTCCTTTAAGAAGATCCTATAGTATGTACATGTAGGAAAACATCTGGTTAACTAACTGGACTTAGTAGAAAGACTTGGGTCTCATTAGATCTCTCCTTCCTCACCCAGTGCTGCTACCCTCTGATTGACAGCCTCCTTCAGGGAACACAACTGATGGCTCCACTCACACAGTGTGTGGATGTGGTAGCCATAGAGGAGGCCTCCACTTTATCCGTAGGTACCTGCCCTCCCTTCCATTCTCACCCTCACCTCTCCCTTCCATTCTCCCTCTCCTCCCTGTCATTCTCACCCTCCCCCTCCCCTCTCCCTCCCCCTCCCTCTCCATCCCCCTCCCCTCTCCCTCCCCCTCCCCTCTCCCTCCCCCTCCTCTCCCTCCCCCTCCTCTCCCTCCCCCTCCCCTCTCCCTCCCCCTCCCCTCATCCCCCCTCCCCTCATCCCCCCCTCCCCTCTCCCTCCCCTCCCTTCATCCTCCCATTCTTTCTACACTGTTGGCATTTATCCCAAGTGCTGTTGTTTTAACACCGGTCAACCCTTGTATGCCCCCTTCACACCTTCACACACACAGACACACACACACACACACACACACACACACACACACACACACACACAACACACACCTTATCTTCATTCCTTATCTCTCCAAAGCAATGCATGGATGCATTTTCTGAAGCGGTCCATACTGGTTACGGATGTTTGAGCGTTGATGGAAAGATTATTGTTGCCACGGAAAGTTGGTAAGAGGGACTGTTTCATGGAGGTACCCATGAGACCAATGGGGGGGCCTCAAAGCAGTGGAACAAGACCATATGACATCACACTGTATCTAGGCAACACGTGGGCCCACCCATGGCATTTGGGTTCACTCACTCGTGAAAATTATATATATTGGCTGGCACCACTGTTAATTTATAATGAATTTTTGAACATAAGTCACCCCTACCCACCCCATGATAGATTAAATCTCTGAAAGATTATGGCTTAATTTTAACATAACATTAAAAAAAATCCCCCTGTTTGATTTGTACTACCTAAAATAACAAAGATTGTCCTCCCCTCCCCTCCCCTCCCCTTCCCCCCCCCTGTGGAGACAAGGTGGACTCTCTCTCCCCTCGAGATCAGCCTCCTGTCCCACCTCATCGCCTCCCTCCCCCACCACGCTCTCTGTCAGGATATCCCAGTATACCTGCCCAGGGCCAGCAACAAGGTGGCCCACCGTATGCTCGTCTTCACCCTGCTGGAGGGGGTCTACGTGTGCACCCTGTGCGATGCCGAGCCCTCCCTCAGAAAGGCGAGGGACGAGGTGGGCAAGTATTGGAGTAGTCTGGCCGAGAGGCTCGGCGCGTGTGCCAGGAACCACCACCCCCACACCAGCTGCTTGCCGGCGGGGATCGAATTTAACCCTTCTCTGCTGGCCTTCTGCCTGCTCAACCTGAAGATGCACCGCTGCATAACGTCCCTGAGACCCAGTGTGACTCAGGGAGACTCCATTACTAGCTTGCTTAGCGCCGGTGAGAGAATTAGTTTGTCCCTATCACCTCTTTAAAAATATGGCTTGTTATCCCCTCCTGCCCCACCCAGTCCCCCTCCACTCTATTTAATCCCCATCATTTCTCAGTTTAGGTTTTCAAGGTGACCTCAGCTCGGAGGAGAGACTTCGTTACATGGTGGACTTCTACAAGACATTAGCTAACAACCTCCTCCCTGCACAGCTAAAGGACACGGAGAAACAAGGTGATTAGTTGCGTATGACAGTGGAACCCTGGCACGACAGTATGACAGTGGTGCCCCCCCCCCTTAATGCGAACACTAATCGGGGACCTACCTCAGGTGTCTTGATTACTGAGGTGCCCACATTTCATAATGTATGTGAAATTTGGGGATTCACAGTGTGACCAGTGTACAGTAGATGTCCACATTTCAGGGAGTATGCATGCTGGGTATCTTGTATGGTTTGGGCTGTATATGGTCATCCCTTGTGGTCCATTCCTTTCACAAAGGAGGCTTGAAGCAGAGGAAGGGGGAGGGGAGGGGGGGAGAGAGGGAGGGAGGGGAGCAGGAAGGAGGGAGGAAGAGAGAGGGAGGGGGGGGAGGGGGGAAGGAGGAAGAGGTAGCGAGGGGAAGAGGGGAGGAAGAGAGAGGGAGGGAGGGGAGGATGAGGGAAGGAAGATGGTTGTTAGTTGACCACAAGGTTATCTCCTTCAGAGGCAGCTGCAGGCAGTGGAGCACAGTCACAGCCACACCCACCTGTGGGGGTGCCATTGACTGAAGGGAGGTTGCTCCACTCTAGTGTCCCACACGTGATCACAGAGAGCTACATATGTACCAAGGTGAGAGCAGAGAGTGGTCTTGTTTGCCCCTCACCTCCCCCTCATCACCCCCTCTCACCCCCCCTCACCTCCCTCTACAATATTCTCCCAACAGAAGTACAAAGCTTACGCCTTGCATCAAGGCGAATACAACCTTTACGCACTCTTCTCTTCCAACACACCCACTTTTGTCTTGAGGTAAATGTGTGTTTTGGTGTTGGCAAATGGATGAGCCTTCAGACAGGGTACAGGGTGGCATCATATGCATTACAGCCACTAGGAAAACGATTGGTAGTCCAATAAAATTATTATAAGTTGTTAATTAATTATATTAAAGCCCTCATCAATCAACATATTCAAAGCCCATTATTGATTAAGATTTTAGTTGCGTTTCATTTTAATAACAGAGAAATAATAAACAGCAGTTATGACCTCATCAATATATGGGTCTTGCATTTGGCTTGTATTAGTACATGGTTCTCAGCTTGCCACATGTACATATTAGGCCATGACCTCAGTGGGTAGGCCATGACCTCAATGGGTAGGCCATGACCTCAGTGGGTAGGCCATGACTAGGCCATGACCTCAGTGGGTAGGCCATGACCTCAATGGGTAGGCCATGACCTCAGTGGGTAGGCCATGACCTCAGTGGGTAGGCCATGACCTCAGTGGGTAGGCAACTTGGAATGCATTTGTGAGTAGCTTCAACCAGCATCACTCTCATCCTGGTCATCACCTACGGCAGCCCAGTGGAGACACACCTCTCTACCTCCCATAGCTACACGTACTAGGGTTATGGCTCCCATAGCTAGCTAGCGTTATGGCTCCCATGAGGTATAAAATTAAGGTTCCAACTCTTAGTTGATAACTAATTTGAATACCCATAGTAGTAAAACTTATTTTTAAAAATTTGTTGTAGGTTATTAAGCAGCGTATAAATTAGTGGTACATTATTTATTCCATCACATTAGATATTTTAATCTTTTTAATTTAACACAATTCATATTCCCTTAAGCCGTTTAATCCAATCAAATTAGTCATCCTAATATGCATTTAAAAGATTTGCCTTCATATATATGTGTGGCAAGGTGAGAAAGAAAGTTCAAAGTTTGCCTTTTGTTTTTTTTCTAGAAAAATGACCATGGACGTATTCAAGACCTTGACAGATAACAAGGAAGTAGGCGTGGCTATGGGTGGAGCTCAAGACATTTAGTTTTTGTAGCTTCAAACCACTTTTTTTTTTTGGGGGGGGGGGGGGGGGGGGGACAATTTCATGTTCAATGAACAAAATATTTTATCAGATGGTAATTCATGAAACAGACTGGTGATACCACTATCAGTTATTTGATGAAACCGGCTTCTGAGAATGGGTAGACCTGAGAGTAGGGCAGAGATGGTAAGCATTAACAGAGCACCAGGAATGGGGTGACAGGTGGATGTTGGAGATGGGTGTGTGCAGAGGTGAGGTGGAGGGTGAGAAGGGAGCGGGTTGTGTTTGAACACCCACCCTGAAGAACACGTGACCGTTGATCAACCCCTGCGGCACTGGCCCAAACTGTCTGGAGTCATAGGACCTGCTCGCATTGTCCCCTTCCAGCCACACATGTCCTCTTGGTACCTGGAAAGTAATGAGGACAGGGATGGTGAGGGGAACAGGAATGGTGAGGGGAACAGGAATGGTGAGAGGGACAGGGATGGTGAGAGTGACAAGAATGGTGAGGGGGACAGTCTTCAACTCAATTCCTAGTCCCCAGAACCCTTACTAGATGATACTCATATTATTAAAAACGGGGGGGGGGGAGGTGTACCAAAAAAAAAGTGGCAGAGGACTACCACAAGGTTGTCTGCAGGCCCTTGGTCCACCAACAGTTAAGGAGGCAGGTATGTTACGGCATACATCCACGAGTATGGAGGACCTACAAATAGGGCTACCATACCACAGAGTGTAATCCTTCTCCCTTCTCCCCCCCCCCCCCCCCCCCAACCTTTAAGGGTGTAAAACCTACACTGCTCTAATTCTCTCAGTGTAGCAAGCTGAAGTTAATCACCTGGTGGTAGGATTGTAAGTGCAACTGTTTCAAATGGTACTAGTACCTACTGTCTGTATCAATGTATGTATTTATTAAGATGGTGGTATATAAGGTTGGCATGCATGCGTGTTGTGCACACCTCTAAATAGCACCCACCTTTGTCCACTCGCTGCAATAAGGGACCACCCGTCCTTCCACGTGGTCTCCTTCCTGGGGGAGAGATAAAGGTGCGACCAATGCGAGGAAGAGGAACGTAGGATGAAGAAAGAGGGGAGGTAAGACGATGTGTAGAGGGAGAGGTAAGTGTACGTGTGCACAGAAATCATGTTCTTTACCACTGCCACTATCCTCTTGCATATGTAATCACACGGGTTATCTGGTTGGGCAGCAATCACGACGTCATTCCTGGGCCAGCAAACAAGGGGTTAAAAAATGAAAAGCGCCAGCAACTTCGCGGTAAACCTGGAGAGAACTTTCTTCTTTTTGGACCAGTGCTCAACAAGCACAACATCATTGTGTGAAGTCTTGTTGATGGTTGGGTACATTGAGTCACCTTGACACTAATGAGTTGCGCATGCGTTATGGACACGTAATAGAAATTATCTCTTACTTAGCGCACTTACTGTCACAATGGACACAAAGTGGTTGGTGAACGTATGCACAAGGCAAAAAGTGTACAGAAACAATCCAGAAGTTTTAAGCGCCCTAACGAGATAGCGTAGTGCCATCTTAAAAACAAACACAATTATACGTCTGGTTCCCAGTCAAACACGCCATCAAACAAATAAATTATTGTATACCGTAATTTCAATGAACTGTTAATGTTGGGCCGTGTTAACGTTTATTATTTTTTAGTGCAAGTGTTGATGGCATGGAGTTTAAAGCAGTAGTTTGCAGTTGATTTTATCTCCCGTAGGTTCCGATGAAATCTGGGTTATGGTACGCATTGCAGGGTGCAATATGCCATCGTTGCGCAAAGGGTTTACATACGCTCATAAACAAGATCAAAACTTGAAATCACTTGTAAACGATAAACGACTCACGTCATATTTTCATGCGCAAGAGCCGTCATCTCTTCTAGTCTCGTCAAAGATTATATATGTTATATATTATCTCTGGTCTCGTTCCCAACATATACGACATACGTTCGAGCTTATTATTTTCGATATGGGTACGAGACAACATTTCCACGAAGTACATACATCATTTCCGAGCTAAGGCTGAGAGTTGACCAATGCTATGAATAATTCATGTAGTTGTGCGCATGCGTGTAAAAATGACCACGGAGAGCATCCGGACCCTGATTGGCAGAATTTCACTTGACCCACATTCGAGTTGACCAAAACAACATATTCACAGTATACACGCTTTTAATGTTTTTCCTACCAACTAATTCATGGAATTTAACTTATTAAGAATACACTGAGTGTACATGGACGGATTTACACTCAGTTCTCAACTTTGTCACTTGCGCGCGGGTATCGATTTCCCTTCAACAAGCCACCCTCTCACACGCGGGCATGGGTATTACGTATTGTCGGCACTCTTGGGGTATCCTTTCTCTAAGAAAAGCCACGGCTTTTATCTTTGCCTGGCTGCATGCCGAGGCATATAGCTGCTTCACTTCAGCCTTCGCGTAAACAACCAATCCAAAGTATTTTTCATCACACGTGGTAGGGTCCTTCGGTTCAGACATGGTGGCCTTTGCTTCAGCGCACTTTGCGGCTTGAGCGCGAAGATTTCCTCTTCCACCTCCTGCATGCATGTATATGCCATGCACGCGCAGTTAAAAACGATCTCGCGTGTATATATACATTAGCATTCAGGCTAGACTGCTTACCTCTATAGTTCGACATCAGCGAGGCGGCTCTGTTGTCGTTGATTTTCTCTCCAATCAAGTAATCGACGTTTGCGCTTTGCCGGCTGCTTTCAAGCTCCATTCCATGCAGCTCTGCAGGTGCCGTCACTCGCGCCAAAGCGCCCCACAGACCTATGAAATGGCCGAGTACGAGAAACCTTGGCAAAGGCATACTTGTACGCGTGAAATGATCCTGCGACGTATACGCATCTTAATATATTAATTATATAGGCATGTACACCTGTATATTATTATAATCGCGCATGCACGCGCATTCGTTTGGTGCAATAGAACACTGTACGATTTCCTAGCATTTTGGCACATGTCGTTGCTATTAGTTACGTCTGATGTACTTCCTGCCTGCATGCACTGTCTAGACGGGAAGGATGGTAAGGATATACTAGTGGATATTGGTTACATTACAAGTGAGGAATAAAAAGAACTAAAAAAAAAAGGTGAACGTGAACCAAGGGATGGGCTCTCTAAAGTTCTGAATATTTTATAAACCAACAGTAACACGAATGCATAGCAATACTCTGCATGACTCGAATTCAGTGCAAATATATACATGCATATCCTATACTAGCTCACATTACGTTAACTTCTTTTGCCACCGGCAACCGTGCATACCTTAAGTCGTACAACATGATCCTGATCTGAGGTCTGTCCCTTTAGAATTGGTCCCCCCAGAAAATGTCCCTCCCGGACCAACCATTTTGAGTTCAGGAAAAAATGGTCCAGGGGGACCAATACTTTAAATCGGTCCCCCTTTGAAATAAATGGTACCCCCCCCCCCCCAATTTTACCATTCGGGCCATTTTTTATAGCTAAAATGAAAAGTCCCATAAGCTATTTTTACATGACATGTACAATGTAGCCAGTGGCGGATCCGGGCTCGCTAATGTTAAAACCGGGCAATTACGGGCACGGGCCCGTAATTGCCCGGTTTTTAATATAAATTAAAGTTCTTTGCTGCGTTTACATGTATAAGTTGATTTCATTTGCTTCTCTGTGATACTTTCACATCTCATATGGTCATGTATCACTCTTTGTATTGACGGCACTGCACAAAGTTTCCACTTCATGGTGCCTTTGTAATATCCCATGGCTGTCTTCTGGTGCAATAAACTTTTTGTATGGAAAACAACTTGATTTCGCGTTCCTTGGGGGGGGGGGGGGGGGGACCGAAATTTTCGTGACAGGTCACGTGCTAGTACGTGTAAACTGGCGTGGGCCATGCACCTGGCATCGCGTTAGTGTTTAGGCAATGTGTCAACGATGCGCATGTTTTTCCGCACTGTGTTTTAGCAGTCTGAATCTACTGAGCTTGCTTATGCTTCCAGCTGGCAGCAGCTATACATATACTTAACCTGACCACAGTCCGCCTTCATTTTATTATATAACATGCATGCGCCTCAGTGCTGCGCATAGGCCCCTCTTTAAATCACCCAGCTAGCTGTATATAAACATTAACCGGAGCCTAGTTGGGCGTAGGTTGGGATATGCCCATGAAAGAAACTAGCTCAAACCTTTGCATGCATGCGACTGAGATGGACGAGCAAGCCAAGCATTCTAGTGACGATATCGATGAGGCGTGCACGTGCTACGATGAGGGGTGCACGTGCTCTATAAGCCTGAGATGGTGCATGGCTATATATGGACGAGCAACCCAAGCACTCCAGTAACGATGAGGGGTGCACGTGCTTTATAAGCCTGAGATGGTGCATGGCTGTATATGCGGCGTTCCTTTGGTTGTAGAAATGTTCGTGGCAACAACTTTATCAATGTACTGATTAATTTTCAATAATTAGCGAAAAATGTGCATGAGCCACGCCCATCCGTCTTGAAATGAATTAGGTAAAATTTTCCATCATGCTGCCGAAACTTTGAAAAGCAGTCTCAGCTTATCATTTGATTTATAGGCGGTGTAATGTTAAATAAAAATACAGCATGTATATATAACTTCAGGAGACTACAAAATGGTTTACCATTAATTGCATCAGTAAGCGCATGACGGGACACGCGTGTACCTACTATACTATATAAAGTTTAGCAGTTCATGAATCTGCATGGCAGAGAAGATTTCACGTAATTGTAGCAAGAGTCCGGGATTTGAGCTCGCAGGACGGCCCTTGCCATCTTCTTCGCCTGCTTGCAGCGCTTATGGGTGTCTCTGCCTCGAGGCACGCGAATCTCCTGCTCCGTGTACGATCCGGTCAGGCTCGAATCGCACTCGTTGTCGGAACCAGTCAGGGTCGCTCGTCCTATCACGACGCAGATAGATTTTCGCCGCCGCCGCCGTCGCTCTGCGCTGAGATCTACATGCATACGGCAAGGTTAATTTCATATGATGACGTATGCATGAAATAAGATATATACATACCGTCTTCAGCAAGCATGAGGTCATCGCCTTTGTCGTTCGCGATAGCGTTGTCCCCTTCAGCATTCACTAAAGGATGCTCTACCGCCTCATCATCTGATTCGGCATGGATTCTGTCGCCGCTCATCTTTTCAACACCGTAATCGCTGTTTTCAAATATGTCACCTGTGCCAATTTCTTTCTCCGTCATTGTTGTCACGTGGTGATCGTCACTTGCGGTAAAAATACCGTCAGCGTACTCTTCTTCGGATGTTATTGGCCCCGCGATAGCTCCAGGGACGGCGCACAAACATGCGGCCGCAAAGATGAGGAAGAGCCTTGCGAAGGTCATGTCAGTGTTGCTGTAGGGTCACAGATCGCACTGCATGTCCTTTATATATGCCACTAATGCAGGACGTATAGAGCGGAAACATTTATTTGCCGGGCATTTTATACAACAAGTCACGTGTATAGTGAAGTAATACGCATGCGTGGGCTGACCATGTTGCTGTCTTCGTACTACATATACATATTGTTTGCATGCGTTCATGGCGCTAGGAGAATTAGGACTTAAGTCGCGAAGATGGAGCTCCCGTACCTGCCAGGCTAAAATGTTGCCCGTAGTGCGTTTATTGTTATTTTATGTTTTGTTATTCAGTATTGCCTTCCAAGCCTTGTTTGTTTGAGGTTATATAATAGCCTTCATGGAAGTAGCCACATCGAATGCTAGCTTACTGATTTTAAAAAGGCATGCAACATCAATATTATTTTAACTTACTCTTTAACGGCGGTTTAGTATACGTCATGGCGGGCATGCAATGTTGCACCGTTATAATTAATATTGCATGCCCGTTATAATTGTACGTATATGGTGCAATCAAATTGACACCGCTGGATGTATTTCATGCATGCGACCTTCAATGGCCCTACATACTTCAAGAACCATGTTGTTGAAACTCAACTGTATTATTTACTGATGTGCGTGGTGTTTGAAAATGCATCTATACTGTATAACAGATATCAAACCGCATCAGAAGGTGGAACCATGCATGTCGCTGGCATATGCGCACCATGTAATCTAATGTATGCGCACCGTCGATTCCCATATAGTGTTACAATATTAAGACAGACCCTTCGCTTGTGTTTGTTGCTTTATATCCGCACCGTATAAATTATATCCGCTTCCGCGGCGTGTGCATGGGTGGAGAAGAAAGATTTACGTCGGGCGTCCATGCACTGCGTGTTGATGACGAATGCAACTATAGTTCTGTTTACACAGGATGACGTTGGCTTCTAGATCCGGCAATATTTTAATTTTTATTGCGATGCATCACATAATATTGGGTACGCATGAGGTTCTGCCGAGTAAAATTTGTGCTCGTATTTGTCATCCTGTCGGATGAATTACTAATCAGTGTTATATGTATATATAGGGTAATTTAACCTACCCTGGATGATGGACACTTAAACGTTGAAAATGTGTTCTGCGCGTACATCGCGCATTAATTTTGAAGTCAAAACGACCAACAACCCAGCGGGAGCAACGGTATATATAGTAGTGCGATCGGTAGAATCATCGTCTGTATACTTGAGGGGGGAGGGGGGGGGGAAGAGAGGGGGCGGGATATGGTTTGTTTTAGTCGCAGTTGTTAAGCTGTAGCTTTATGAACATGCCACAGATACAGGTAAGCCTTATTTTATACGTGCGTTCTGTACGTTAACGCACGGATGCGCGGTTTTGTTTCGTGGGTTTTTAGTGGGTCCATGGGTGTGGTTAGTGCGAAGTTGTAGGTTAGTGGACTCAGCTGCTATTAGGGTTCATGGGTATGGTCAGTGAGTTAGAAGTTGTGGGGTTAATGTACTCCGCAGCTATGAGGGTGTTCAGGGAGTGAGATTAACAGAGACGTCAACGTACGTAATTTAGCCGTAAAACGGAAGTAGCCCCTGTCTGTTTTGAAAGCGTTCTGCTTGAAGAACTATCTCTTACTATGTGTGTCAGTAACTATCTCGTAGCTTAAGAGAGTTTTATGGGAGCAGAACGCATTCAAAACAGACAGGGGCTACTTCCGTCTCATCGTATACGTTGAGGTCTCTGGAGATACTGTGGGGTTAATGGACTCTGCCGCTTCCATGGTGTGGTCAGTGAGTGAGAAGTTGTGGGGTTAATTGATTTTGCCGCTATCAGGGTAGTCAGTGAGTGAGATGCTGTGGGGTTAATGTACTCTGCCGCTATGAGGGTGGTCAGTGAGTGAGATACTGTGGGGTTAATGGACTCTGCCACTATGGGTGTGGGTAGTGAGTGATAAGTTGTGGGGGTTATGGACTCTGCTGCTATGAGGGTGGTCAGTGAATGAGAAGCTGTGGGGACTCTGCCGTTATGGGTGTGGGTAGTGAGTGATAAGTTGTGGGGTTAATGGTCTTTGCCTCTAAGCGGGTTGGTTTGGTCAGTGAGTGAGAATGGATTGTGCTGGAAGGTATTTTTATGTCCTGCAACAAGGCATTGTCTTACACGAGCCTCACTTGAACCCTTCTGTTTTGCAGATTCCAGGTACCAAGTCTTCTGTAGTCTTCACAAGTGTCATCGTGCTTTGGGAAATGTTACTTGGGAGCTTATGGTAGGTATTAGCTCATGGTGACACTTCTTGATACATGTAGGTCTTAAGATCTGTTTTTTTAGACCACTTTCTATTAATTGAAGTCAGTTAACAGTGCTTGTTAAATTGGCTCGTGTGTTGTCCTTTTTAAACAGAATTATAGTGTGTTGATGCAGCAAAATAAGGAAAAACAGACTGGAACCTGTTTGCTCTCTTCACTTCCTCCTGCACACTTTCTTTCCTACCATGTCTATAGTTTCAGAAAGCTCTCAGACTGTCAACAAACAACACTGTGGCGATATGTGTTGTTTATGAATATGAGGACAAACAACTGGAACTTGTTTGCTCACTTCATTAGGTCTATTTTTTCTCCTGCGCACTTCCTTTCCTACCATGTCAGAAAGTGTCAACAATTTATTCACTATGGCGACATGTGTTGTTTATGAGTACATTTCTGCTTATTGTGGGCACCCATAGCATATTACACCTGGACAATTGTAACGTCTGCTGGATTCTGAATAAAGGACAAAAATAAGGCTCCGAGGACTAGCTTTCAAACTCTTTTCGTTCACTTACATGCACAGCAGCGGGGGAACTATTTTGTTACCATATCAACAACGTACGGCGCGCGCTAAAACAAAGTTAATAAGGATAATGGAAAACGCGGTGATGACCTTTTCAAAATAGGTAGTCTCTTAATTACGCACTATTCGACCGTTAGACGTAGTTGCTAATCGCTTCGCCATGCAAAATATGGCAGCCATGAGAAGGCTTTATTATTTTTTTAATCTTCCGATCAGAGAAGACGTGTAGCAGAATGTGTACGCTAGTTGAACTGATCTTCATTCTGGTGTAACCACGAACCATTAATACCTTGGCATCATCACCGCGTTTGTGATTAAAGTTTTAATTCAGTTTAATAACACATTATTAGGTGATGTAATTGCGTCGTAATATATATCAAAGTGAAGGTCTCAATCAGGGCTATCGAAGGATATTTACAGGTCATCAAACAGAAAAGTTTCACTAAATAATGTACAGGATACACAGATCTTAACTGCCCTGAGTGCTTTAATTACATGCATTAAATAATATAATTCATCTCATTTCATTGGTACGATGCCAACCAGCCAACATGCACATGAGTTACCATTTTTGTTACATATCAGTATAAAAAGTATTGGTGAAAAGACTGCATGGGGATATGTGGGACCCCTTACAGATGGCGCAGAACTGACTTAATTGAAAAGAAAACTTATCGTGTTTCGGTTCTCATGCATTGAGCTATAAAATCCGACTTTTATGTTATTCTGATACGCGGCTAGTGTCCAGCAAAATCACTGTTTTGGGGTTATTATTTAATATTACAGAAATCAATACCTTCACAACTGTACAACGCTTTAGTTTTAATTTCTTATTTTCTTAATTTTTTTATTTATTTTTTATTAGATAAATAATAATAATTATTGAATAGAATGCATGAATACATGAATGTGTACATTATTGTATTTATCCCCCCCCCCCCCAAAAAAAACCATTTATGTGTGTGTATGTGTGTGTGTGTGTGTGTGTGTGTGTGTGCATGTGTTGTACATGTGTGTGTGTGCGCGCGCGCGTGTGAAACCAATTTAAATGTGTGTGTGTGTGTGTATGTACATGTATGTGTGTGTGCGTGCGTGTGTGCGTGCAGGTGTATGTTCGTGTGGAGTGTGCGCGCGCGTGTTTGTGTGCAACCAGAGATACATGTATATTATCTCTGGTGCAACATACATGCTTTGTCGTGTGTGTACGTGTGTGTGCTCGCGCGGGCGCGCGAATACCATATAGAACTCAAGATCTATAGATGCTGGAATATGAGGAGCTATTATATAGCCAGGAAGTTGTGCTGTGAATCATGACGGGCACATGCAACTTGCAAAAATGAGTGAAATTACAAATCACGCCAATTTGCATTGGCCCCGTCCCTCTTGTTAAACTTTGTGCGACTAACCTTTTGAAAGTAGCCATGTATCATTACACAAACACAAATAAACATCAGGGCATAACGTTCTCCATGTAATACTTTGTTGCTTCTTCCCGTTTCATCCTTTGCTCGTTTGAAATCAAACAGATCATCAACTTCATACATGATATATAATAGACGCCTGATGCGATATTATTTTTAACTCACACAATTTACATACCTCTAGATACAAAACATCAAAGGCAAGGATGTTTGCTCTGTTGCCTCCATAACCCACCCTCATCAATGCATGGCAATACTATACAGAAAATGCTCGACTGCGTCCGCCTATTTGCATAAACAGAGTACAAATCTCATTTACCCAGGGTGCAATTTTAAACTTACACCGTGACATTTATCAATAAAGCAATTAAAAAAAAAAATTAAAAAACACTTCAGTTCACTAACGTTATTATTATTTTTTGAAAACCTTGTCCCATCTCCCATCAATGCAAACATTGAAAAAGAGGTTTTCTGACAAATCAACCTCAGATGTTCCTGCAGGAGATAACTCATGACAAATGGTTTTACAAACATTTGCCATTTTTGTGACATGTCTCAAGTAAAGTGGCAAATGATATATGTTGATCCCTGAATGTACCTTTATAGTTCATCATACCCACCAAAACCATAGTACCTGTCAACAAATGCCTGAATGGCCAAAGCCTTATTTTCTTTGTCATAACTACATATCTCGGGTAGAGGATCAATTGGGCTCACTTCAGGAATCGGTGACTTGAAGAGTGGCAATAAGTCCTTGTATGTATATATAGTTCAACTGTATGAAGATGCTATACTCTCATCAGTCTCATGCACTGAAGAACATATGCACTCCTTCACCATTGGTTATAAAAATCCAGATTATTTATAGTGCATGTACTGACCCACTCTGTACATGTGTACAGGTGTACAGGCACGTAATATACATGTAATCGATCAAATCAAACGCGCTAGCAGCAGTGCATGCGGTGCTTACGTTTTATGAACACCAAAGTGACCCCCTGCTGGATCTTTGTGGACGCTCTCGAGCAGGCGCATCTTTTCATCCATTTTAATCACTTGGTACCTGCTTTGATCCTCAGCTCGCATAGACGACAACGCTCCAGTCTCATGCTTCTTCCGCCTGTTCGTCCTAAACATAAGATCGTCATGAGTGGCGAAGTCTTAGGGTTTCTTGCGATATGCCCTTCTTGTCTCCTTATCTGTAGATTCTTATACCCACCGAGGCCAAGTTTGGTGCTTATCGTCTTTGCTCTCAAGGAAACGAACCATATCGTTGTATTGTTCAACATCCATCTGACAGCTGCTGTGCTCTGTGTGCGTTAAACAATAACTGTTCGCGTGGTTTATATTTGGGATTTGGGCGAGGGGGGGGGGGGGGGGGGGGGTACAATAATCTATCCTGGAATAATCCAGCCCAGGAGGATAAATTATTCCGGAATAGACATGCAATTCGGGGGAATGAAATTATAGAGGGATAAACAATTCCGTGGCACCGCCTGCCGCTGCATTGTCTTCCTTGCCTCCTACACCTGCAGTGTAAAAGGAACAATCCAAATCTTGGAAGGCCTATGCAAAAAAAAAAAAACAAAAAACAAACATGTTTCTCATAGTCATTTGCAATGAAACTTTTTTCCTGGAACTCAGTCTTCACATGCATGTGAAAGTTTTAAGCTGTTGTCAGATATATTCCAAGAGAACATTAAGTTCAAACAATAAATCTACATGATTCTTATATTGTTCAACCAACTTTCATTCTACATGCAATCTCCACCAGCATGAATATGGTTGTCATCAAGCTGAATGTGAGTTGTCTATATATGCATCTACATCTGTAATGATGCATATTTAATTGCTTTGTTGTGTATTTTTCTTTTAAAATATATTTTTAATTTTTTTTTCCAGCCACAATTAATTACAGCTGCATGCACGCGCTATATATTAGGGATGAGTGACAGGTACACGGCTTTACTAAGAAAATGAATCCATACTAACATCAAGAGTGTCCAGTTCGATTGAATTAACTAAATGCCATGCGCACATTTACAACATATCAGTGTATAAATTTTTTGTCCGAGAAGTAATTAACGCTAATGACGTCTATCATTAATAGGCAAATTGTGCGCGCGCCCATTAGCGTTTAGCAGTTCATGTATCTGCAAGGCTGCAAAGATGTCACGTATGTGTAGCAAGAGTCCGGGATTTGAGCTCGCAGGACGGCCCTTGCCATCTTCTTCGCCTGCTTGCAACGCTTACGGGTGTCTCTGCCTCGGGGCACGCGAATCTCCTGCTCCGTGTACGATCCGGTCAGACTTGAGTCGCACTCGTTGTCGGTACCAGTCAGGGTCGCTCGTCCTATCACGACGCAGATAGATTTTCGCCGCCATTGCTCTGCGCTGAGATCTACATGCATGCGCGGCAAGGTTCATTGTATATGATGACGTATGCATGAAATAATTAAGACGTTATACATACCGTCTTCAGCAAGCATGAGGTCATCGCCTTTGTCGTTCGCGATAGCGTTGTCCCCTTCAGCCTTCACAAAAGGATGTTCTACCGCCTCATCATCTGATTCGGCATGGATTTTGTCGCCGCTCATCTTTTCAACACCGTCATCGCTGTTTTCAAATATGTCACCTGTGCCAATTTCTTTCTCCGTCATTGTGGTCACGTGGTGATCGTCACTTGCGGTAAAAATACCGTCAGCGTACTCTTCTTCGGATGTTATTGGCCCCGCGAGAGCTCCAGGGATGGAGCATAAACTTGCGGCCGCAAAGATGAGGAAGAGCCTTGTGAAGGTCATGTCAGTGTTGTAACTACAGATCATCGCCACTAGCACCTGACTTGCATATGAAATTAAATATCCTTAATTTATATAGTACTAATGCAGGATGTAGTACGGAAACTGCTAATTTTATTTATAGAGTCATGTGTACATGCACGCCGGCCGCGCCGACACCATACACCCGCGGAACAAGCTTGTTGAACTCGTATTCAGTATTTATTTTTATTTATCTTGGGGCGGTGTGCTTAAAGTGCATCCATTTATTAAGCCCTCGAGAAGGAGCTGTCTCCTCCTGGAGCGCACTATGCATGTTCGCGGGAATATCATAATATTTTGCTGTATAAAAGCATTTTTCCAAATCACATGTGGCACATAACACAAGTTCCCATGCCATTCTGTTTACTGATTGTAATATTTATGCATAATTATTAAAAGTGCATGTTGGCTATTAGCTGGATAAAAATTGTTCTTATACATTGCGTCTGTAAATGAACTATGCATGCTCATATAAAACTAAATCTTCTTGTCAGTCTATAGCAGCCAGTAGCAGGATGCTCAGCGGCAAGACGACGACTCGCCGGACTTCCGTACACTAGTGAGAGATTGCAAGCATTCAAATTAAGCTACTGTAACAATACTCCAACGTCGACATCATGGCGCCTTAAGGACTTATTTGCCGGGCCGGCTTTATTGCCCGGATGCATGTTACCGGATAGATACTGAGTTCCAACTTGCATTGAACTGAGGACGAATGGAAAGATGAAATATTGAAGGTAGATCAATAATTATGGAATCATGAGTGCA
Organism: Eunapius fragilis; assembly: GCA_963681505.1. Classification (NCBI taxonomy): domain Eukaryota; kingdom Metazoa; phylum Porifera; class Demospongiae; order Spongillida; family Spongillidae; genus Eunapius; species Eunapius fragilis. The sequence continues at coordinate 1,758,563 of OY811975.1, read as the reverse complement.
AATAATTTTGCTGCAATGATTATGTAAGTAATCATGAAATTTATAATATACTAGCGTGTCCCCGTGAAAAATCACGGGCTGATTATCCGTCTCGCTGTTCTATTCATTTGCCAGATAACAGTTGGTCTACCTCCTAGCTCCTCTTTTTTTACCGGCTGTTTTAACAAATCACAGGGAAAAAATGCGCGGAATCATTTAAAAATCACTGTGTGATCTACCACATAAATCATACGCTCGCGTGTGATTTTTGTGTGATTTTCCGAAAATCACACAAAAATCACACGAAGCGTATGATTTCGTATGATTTATGTGGTAGATCACACAGTGATTTCTAAATGATTCCACGCATTTTTTCCCTGTGGATGTTTCATATATAGTTCTAACATACGGTTACTACGCAACCTCTATAACATACCCGCGCAATTGAAGATAGTAACTACATGTTCTCGGCCTGTACGATGAGACTTGAGAGTGAACCACAATAGCGTTGCATTTATTCTTTCGGCACTTATGCAGTTCCCCCCTCCCCCACTTTAAATATTGAAAAAATTTAGATATTAAATGTGAAGTGGAAACCAGCTGTCATTGCGACCGCCTTTTGTGTGGGAGGTGGTCGTTTCTATTGGTAGCTAGGTACGCGTACATACCTAGCAACCAATAGGCGCTAGGCCGAGTATATAAATGAGTTACGTGGACGTACGTACGTACGGACGTACGTACGTACGTACGTACGATGGAAATTATAGTATTAGATACAATGTCGGTTATTAAGTTGATCTATATAGGCTCGGATTGAGCTAGAAAGCATCTCTCCTCCAAAATTAACGCTTTCCCATGCATTATTGTCCATGTACACAAAACCTTAAACATCCTGTTCACATTTTCCCAAATCTATTCACCTTCTTCAAAGATGCGGCTTACATACACTTGATTCATGCATGTACAGACGCATGCATTGAAATTGCATATGACATTCGTTTCCAATCCTTCGAATGTATATTTAATAGGTGCATTCCAGTTTATAAGTGTGTGTGTGTGTGTGTGTGTGTGTGTGTGTGTGCGCGCGCGCGCGCGTGCGTGCGTGCGTGCGACGTGCGTGCGTATGTGCGTGCGTACGTGTGTGTGTGTGCGTGCGCACGTCTTCCTCCCACCCCTCTCCCACTCATACTCGCGGTGCTTCCCAGTTAGGGCACCTCGCTCTGTATATACATGCATATCGCCCCCTTGATACCGCGGCATTCGGAAATCTTGTTCTCGTGAAGAACATGCATGCATGCTTCTTTGTGGAGCGCTCTTCGTTATTTCGATCTTGCGCCAATCTAAAATTCCTTTCCCCCCATGCCACTGCCTTTGGGAAGTTCCCAATATGATGCGAAAATTATCTCAAAACTCATAAAACTATGATCGAGAGCATTGATTTTAACGACCACCAAGGCTATATACGACCATCCGACCATGCTCAACATTATGGATCCATATATTATATGGGACAGTGTCTAGTAAAATCATCTTTCTGGATAGTTTTTTAAAAGTTTTTTTGATTTTTCTGTGAACTCCAAAGAGCCTCTATCAAATGGTTCTTACGCATCCTAAATTGGACTATCCATCATAAAGTTATTGGGCACTGAATTTATAATTAGTCATACATTTCAATGCGAGCGTTACTTTTCTTTTGCTTGTCCTGGAAAATTTGAAGAAGTATCACAAGGGCGATTTTGCTGGACACTGTTCCATATTATTATAATCATATTTTCACAGATGCGGTGCTTTACTTGAATTATTCAAGTTGGTTTTCAAGGTACGCTGTGAGAAATGCATTTTGACAGTATGTCATATGTATACGCTTTGTATGAGTCAATCCATATAGGGCCTTTTAGCACCGCCAGGATTACATGGGGAAAAAAAAACTTTCGTAATTCCCTCCTTACATAAGCAAAACACCTTCTCTGATAGCCCACTCTCAGACTTATATGTATATTTTAAAGAAGCATTTTAGAAGTGCTTCTAGCCGCTGAAGAAGCCATTTGGAGGGCAATCAGACCTGTTCAAATGAGGATTTGAAATGCTCATTTTTACAAATGGTTTGTTTCACCGCCAGAGCCATCCTGCCCAGGGCCTACCCTTCTACTTTCCCCTGCTATTTTGGCTGAGGCAAGCCAGAGGGTGGGGGAGGAGGGGGGGGGGGGGAGGCTGCTGCTGACGCAGCATTGAGAAAGGAGGAAACATGCAGCTAACGACCCTAAATGTGCTGAGTTGGGCTGGGTGTGTGGGTGTGTCTCTAGCAATTTAAATATAAATATATTGTAACTGGGGGAGAGGAGGCCAGGCAAACGGTCGCTCTACTTGCCACACACCTAGCCTTCGGCTCTTTCTAGTACCACGGAGAGCCAGGGTGATAAATGACATGTTTGGAAGGCTGAATATCACCTGGTGAGGGCCATTGCAAGGGCTAGCTCTAGTTAGAATATGATGGGAACTGGTGCGAAGAGGCCAAGAATACCTTCACAAGACTAGCCTCCAATTTCTCAATCTCCCAACACTGCCTGCAAGCTAAGGTGATGCTGATATGTATGGACGATTGATTATCTCACTAGTGAGGTCAGTAGCGAGGGCCATCCTGAGTAGAAGAAGTGTTCCAGGTCGAACTTTTTATAGTGCTTGTTTAGAGTTGAACTGTAGGCCTACATGTAACTCCTAGGTGTGTAGTATAATATTAATAATGTTGCTATACATTCTGTGTATGCTTGTATTCTATAGTGAAAGTGTTCATGCATTATTGTGAAAGTGTTCATGCATTATTGTGTAATAATGCACACATTCACATATTGACTACTAAGTACAACTAAACTACTAATAGCAAGTTCGGAGGGTGGAAGCTCCCTGGCCAGGATGGCTCTAGCACACTCCTCATCTGCGTCCAGGCTAGATACCAACTTCTGGAGGACTAGTGCAAACAGTAAGGGATCTAAAGGGTCACCCTGCTGCACTCCAGACTCAGAGCTGATCTGGCCAAGAGGGTGCCATAGCAGAGGATGGGTCCCATAACACCAAGACACCCAAGGTAGCAACTCAGGGAAAAAAGTAGCACACTCATCAAGGACTGCTTACCTGGAGACAATATTAAAAGCGTTCCTCATGTCCACCTTAAGTACAACAAAGTCCTCGTCCATCCAGTGCTCTTCAGTGCATCCCCTGAGAGCATGGGCCAACTTCTCTGCCCCTGCACGACAGGCCACACCCAGTTGCAGGGGTTGGAAGAACTCAGTAGCCTTGTCCTTCACCAAGGCACCCGTATTGATGTATTTTAATAACAACTGTAATAATAATAAAATGTTGTTAGAAGTTAGAATACAAGCCATCAATGTACTTTTGGCCGTATCCAAAAAGGTAGCCACTCAACTCTGTCGACCTCTAAATGAGGTTATGTCGGGCATCTACAGTCGCCTCAGCCTCACCCTCATGAGGCAGAATGCCAGGGCAATTTTGGCCAGATTTGTCTCACCAAACACTTGCTTTGACTTATAGTTATTTGTAGTGCTTATGTTTTAAATTAATGTATTCTGATAAGGAGTATTATGATTATTATTATTAGTTACAAGAGAACACACGAATGGGAATACATGCACATACAGGATTATTATTTTTAGTTTAAATTATTACTACATGAATTCTATATTTGCATTACAAGCATAATAACTGCATGAATGCATTACATACAACACTTGTCACAAGTCTACTGAACCTACAGTTCAACTATATTAACCATGGACTAACTATCTACCCATGATGGCCCTTGCCACAGAACTCACAAGTGATAGGTCGAGGCGCCCATCGATTTCGGCAACCATTTTGGGTTCAGGGATAGACTGGCTGATGACCAACGGAGTTGCAAGGCGCACTGAGCCTCCTTCCCCCCAGTTGCCATAGGTCTCTCTACAGCTAGGGGGATACATGTCCACCCTAACTCCGGGCATTTGGTGTCATTTGCAACGTGCTTTCGGATTCAGCTGTATAGGCTGCGGCCCCAACAGATGCACTGGCATTGTTCTTCTTCTTCTTATTATTGCTATTATACTATAAACTAACATATATGGCAAAAAAAAACAAAAAAAACAACATATGGCTAACAACAACACAATGTTGTCTGTTCCCATAAAATAATAATAATAAACCTTGGGGAAAGCATGATTATTTCTTCAGAAAACGAATAATTCCCTCAGAATTTTAACCATCTATTGAACTAGGCATTTTGGTAGTCCCTGGTTAATAAAGCCGCAGACAGCCCGGCCTGGAAATGGGCCGTAAACTTTTTTTTTCTAGGCTTACTCCAGCCGATCAGAGAGCCATATTCAACCAGCCATAAATCGCTATGTGGACCATCCAGAAGTTATCACACGTGTGCAACAGGTTACAGCACCCGCTCAGCTGTCCTGCGTGCCTTGCATCTGATTGAAGAGTTAGGCCTGCAGTGGGCCTACCTGTGAGGCCTACTGTCATTAGATTTACTGGGCTCCAAAGTGACTGTGCCTTTAATGGAATGAATAGAAAGTATAGAATTCTTTTTCCTTATCATTGCCGAAAAAAAAAAACAACGGCAGAAGTATCTTCTCGGAATGGAGACTAGGCAAGGCAACATAGCTGTGTATGTTTATTATCCGTCACTTGAAATTAAAAACAACGCTCCTGTATCAACATAAAGACAATGACGTCAGGAACACATGAAAGTGTCAGTATATACTGTATACAGGACTGCGGAATGAGTAAAAGATGACGTCGTGCATGTGGTAAAACAAGCGCGGGTTCCCAAACCAAACCTACCCAAGTCCACAAGTACTTGTACACGAGTGCAAGTAGCCGTACACCTGTACGATACCCAATTCATTTGTCGCTTACAGCTTGGTTCAAAGAGTCGGCATATCTGGTACATAATGTCAAACGTTTTGTACCAAATATGCATGCGATAAATCGATTGGAAATCAAGAATCGATTCGACGCGCGTTTATCCCAAAGAATGAAAAGGGATTGGATCACGTGCCAATACACAACACAAAATGCGGTTATAAAAAGAATGCACTTCAGTAACCTTAAACTAACTGATGCAGTTGGCTGTGCGTATGACCCTAATCTTTTGGATGAGTCTCAAACTCCTGGCTGTGGCTTTGTTCATCGCAACCATAAGTTGCTTCCAACGTTCAGCCGCTAGTGAATACACTTCAACCGGTGACTGTACGGTGAGGTTATAATCCCGCTCTCCATTCGTATATATGATGTATGTCCGCCGGCTATGCATGAGTGTTCAGACATAAATACTGATTCCATATTGATGCGTGGAATCGGAGTTAACGATTGTTTATTTTCCTTATTATAATGTATAATGTATAATTCATGTGATTTTTTAGGCAGCTTAAACATATTTATATACGCATCTGCATGTACGCTAACGAACGATTCTCGCAGAAAGAAAATTGCCTCTACGCCTACTCGGCAACTCAAATGAGCGTTATGGGCGAGTCGCAGATCACCATGAAGATAAGTACGGATGTCGAAACTATCTGTGAATCAGGTGATACATACATTTCTTCATTCATGTACTTATTATAAAGATATGCATGTATGTTAATTGTCACCTATATATGTGGGTGTTTACATCTCGGGCCATTAATAGTCGGAATGTACAACGGAATGAAGGCCGTGAAGCTATGTACAGATGTGAGAAACGCAGTTATAGATTCGCAAGGCGATGTAACAAAGTAAGCTATATCACCACCAGACATTATTTATGCATGTATGTTTAATATTTAATTTATTTGCTTTTTGACGTTGCAGCTTGAATGAAGCGACGGAAATATCAAACGTTTTGCTGCGCAGGCCTTTCTGCTTCGTCCAAACTAGCGAAGGCAAGGTCGTCTCTGTCCATTACAGTCCCGATGAGAAGCCTTCCATAGTAAACTTCAAGAAAGCCATAGCTGCCGCGTTTCAGGCTAACTTCAAACACACGGAGGAGGAGATTGAGGAAGACACGATGACGAAGCATTTGTCACAATACAGGTGAACAACGCACAACACAAAGTTATAAGCCGTTAGCAAGCAGCAAAGGCATTAATAGCATCACACGTGATTGCGCATTGAGGATGCATGCATGCATGGTCTACAGGGGTATACGGGGTATTGTTTAGTAATTTCTAAATTGCAAGCATGAGTTTGGATGAATCAATGCATGTGCATCATGGTGTGTATGTGCGTGTGCGTGTGTGTGTGTGTGTGTGTGTGTGTGTGCAGTGTGTGTAGGTGCGCGTTTTTTAAATTAATGAGCCAAGAGGTAATTAAATGTAACTTATAATTCTCTATGATTTTACTTCTTTGAAATGCACGAAGCTACGAGAACCTTGGAGAGAACCACTGGATAATTAGGCGTACCGTAAATCCAAGCGACATTATACAGTTTGCTTCAAACAAGATGCACAGTAATGCACTTGCCGTGCAGAAAATGGAGGTTATAGAATACAAAGATGGCGTTCTACTTAGGTCCAGCGGTTCGTCTACAGTAAATGCAAGAGGACCTATGGACACGCAAGATGACGTAACCGATCAGTTTGCACAAGTTGATGCATCGTCATATGATGCATCCGGAAGTAATGCGCTGTACGGCACAGGAACGTATTCATTGGTCCTGAAAAAACGTTTCACAAAGTCATACAAATTGCGAAGAAGTGCGAATCAGTCCCCCTTGCTTACAACTGACAACAGCATTTCCGCTCAGATCGTCGACGGTACGGTGTGTGTGTATGTGTGTGCGTGCGTGTGCAATGATCTAGTGTTGTTACATGTACAGGTACGTGGGACGATGGAGAAATGCAAAAGCTTCGACGTGCCATGCCATCCATTTACCCGCAATTAAATCGGATCTTTCACGCAAATAGTACGGATTCGAGCGTGGGTAGGTAAGGCGAAACAACCACACTATATCCGTTGCTTATATAATTTGATCGATACATGTATTGCCATTGTAAAAGTACACAGAATAAAGCGTCTTTTAATCTTGGAATCGAAGTCCGGATCACTGCCCGAGTATGTACCAGCACTCAACGAAGTGAAGGATTACTTGCATAAGGTGAAGAAATCAGATTATTCGTGATAGTTTACTTTAGTAAAGCGCACGCAATTAAAACCGAACAGCTCTCGACGTCAAATGCTGAAGCTGATGTCAAAATGAGAATGTTACTGTATTCATTCCTTGCCGCAGAAGGGAGCGTCGAATCCCAGAGGGTAAGTTTGATAAATGGTTTGCGTGTGTCCACAGTTGAACGCTTACCCGGGGTTGATTGATGCTTGCTCAGATTCTGCTGCAAGCTATCAAAGATACGGCGGACCAAAAGGAGAGAAACACTTTGACCGTTCAGCTGGCCTTCGTTCCCAACATCCACCCCGATATGCTTTCTCGCATCGAGGACATCATCAAGTCGACCAACGACCCAACGGACCCTCTTATCCTGTCCTACGGGGCCGTGGCCTCCTCCCTCTCTCCTCAGCTACAAAGCCACGTAGTACAGTTTTTGCACAATCTTGTGGACAAAGACGATGACGACACCTCCATCCACCTCATTCATGCCATGGGAAACATGAAATCAAATCTGACTGATGAACACTTCATAGCTTCTCTTTCACACGAAAATCCATCAATTCGGTTAGCAGCCATCTACGCGTTGCGACAGAGAACTGATTCGCCCGAGATACGGCATTCTTTATTGCGCACCCTTCGATCTTTTCCATCGAGGGAGGTCACCGAAATGACTTTGAAGGCTCTAATAGCAGGAGCCGAAGGTCACCACTCGTACCCGGCAGTGGCGAACGATTCTATCTTTGAGCAGCTGGTGACGGCCACTGAAGGCGACATTGAGCAAAGAGCCATGTTGGTGTACTACGTAAGACTTCTCGGTCCGTTATCACCGAAACATTGGCTTCCAATGGCGGGCAGTGGTCGCCAGAGAAGAGGTAAAGTGTGGAATGAGAAAAAAGATGAGTACAACCTAGTCCTTGATTATGAGACCCGCAAAAAGGATGTCTCTACCTACCCTTACCACAAAGCCTACCTATGGGGGAAGTCTCTTGGTAATTCTAAAATCAACATGGCAGCTTCGTTTGGGGCATTTGCGGGAGTTGCAGCGGGATCGGCTGAGGCACCCGGGGGTTTCAAGCTCTTCGCCAAGGGCATTGTGCGGGGACAAGCATTTGGACGAAGTAAAACTGCCTTTGAGGCATTGGCTCGGAGCGAAAACGAACCCGGAAGTGGCAATATAAAGAACAAGATGTACTTAAGCATAGTCGGGATAGTTTTGCTTAACTTAGAAAAAGAAATACCAGCCTGCTCCCCATGGGGACTCCCGCTCTTCGAAGGTCCTGATTTTCCTCTTTTTGACTTCAACTTTAAGTTATTTATCTTCGTCGGAATGCTGAATTTTCGCCTCACTGTGACAGCGATCTTGCGTCTAGACCTCGCTCTAACGGTTTGCGTGAAAGAGTGCATTATGGCTAAAGGAAGGATAACTCCTTCCGTCGGGTTTTTCGCAGTGGCAGAGGCTGGGGCAGTTATACTTGTAAGTATCTGGAATTTATAAGCAACGTAAATTCATGTTCTTGTCGTTAATTATATACCATTAATGCAATGCATGCTGCACAAAACGTAAAACTCTTAACTCTGTGATATTGTATAACGTAGGGATTTAAAATATTTGACAATCTAGATTCTCTACAAATGTGGTATTGCCATCATTGAGTTTCAATTATTGGTCAGAATTTTTAATAATACGTATGTTTCAATTGCCACCTTTTACTGACCCTCCTTTATTCCTGGATTTTCACCAATCGGCGTTAGGTCTCTTATCTCAGCAACAATCCCCGCATAATTATATACCTGAAGGTAGTCTGGTTTTATGGGTAGTGATGCTTGACATGTCTGTGGTTTAGGCTGATACAAAAATTAGCCTGTATCCGGGAAAATTTGAGCCAAATGAAACCAAGAGTATATAATAATAATAGCACGTTAATTTGGAGTACTAAGCCAAATACAAGTACTTTTGATATCGTATAGTGTGGCAAGCTAGCTTGCATGGATAAGGATATAGTGTAACTGGTAAATTGACTCAAGCTTTCGACCCTTAACTAGACCCAGCTCGAATACAGACTTAATCTGGCGCCTTGTTCGAGGCTGTACGCCTGCATCGAGAGCGTATATGCCTGGTTCGAGCTGGGCCTAGATAGGTTCAGCCTTTAGGGATGGTAGGGTCGATAGCATTAGTCATGCATAGATACCTTTTCGGACACAAATCTCGCGGACAATTTTTTGCTAGGAAATTTTCGTCCGCCCGGTCAAATTGTTTGGCACAATTTCTGGCTGACCAAATTTACTGTGATAGTCCCCCTATATTACCTCTCATGCACATTTTGTGCATGTTTAGATCATTTATTATAATAATTTGCATGATCGAGACTGCTGTTTCCTTCGCCGCAGGAATTGACAAAAGGCAGCATTGAGCTCAAGGCAAATCTTAACTATGAAATTACCATGCAAATGTCCGGTAGTTACAAACTGTACAACGGACCGTTTGAATTTTGCTTGACTCTGCGACATGCGTGGCCTGACAGCTACGTGAAAATTTCACTATTTTACCAGACAAGGAAAGTTAAAATCTGCAGAAAGGGGCGCGGTGGCGGGCTCAGAATTGTAAGTTGCAAGCTAGAATAGCTGTTGGGATCACTCAAAGAATCTCTCCTAAATTTTGACACTTTAGCCATGTGGGTTATCTTGGAACGATCGAAAGCAATGGCGTCCACCTGGGCGGGATTGGAAGTGGAACTTGCAGCAATCTCCTATGAAGCCCATATGGAGCAGTTGCGACCCTTCAACTCTTCATTGCCCAGACGCCTTAATGCCTATGTCTCAATGATCCATGCGCGTACATGTGTGCTTGCATGCATGTATAAACAAACTACCTTAAATTATTGCCGTTTTAGTGTATCTTTGTAGAACACTATGTATGCAGTGTAAGAGAAATATTATCGTGAAACATGATATTGCCATGTTTCTTCAACTTTTTTCTTATCACTCAGCCATAAATCTCATGTTTACACGGTGGAATATGAAGGCTGAACTACTGAGTCGTTTTTTGGAGCAAGTGGTGTACTTTAGACCCTTACAAACAACATTCCCAAGGCACTTTTATGAACCGCACTTCAAAATCTGGGACAAATATATGAAATTATTAATTGTCATCCGACGTCACATGAGCAAATTATTGGTGCTTGGTAGAGCCGACCTTGCCTAGCCTAATAGTTTCCATAAACACATGCCATAGCCTTATCTGGCATAGTACCGTACACGCAAGATGGGTGTTCGGTATGAAATAAGGGATATGTTCCAGTCTTGCAAGCGAACGCATTCTGTCTCTACTTGGATGCATATAGTTATAACTTCTACCGGCGGGTTTTTTTTAATTTTTAAGTTACACCTTGTGCGCATACCATAAACTAACATATACTTATAACGACGTGCGTTCTCGACTGGCGCTGGATCGAAACGTATGCTGGATCGAAACGTATACGTACACCAAAGGTATGTGGTTATTTACCGTGGCAGTACTCAGTATGTTGAGCGAACACGAGCGCACTTTGCTGTGTCATGTGTATACTCAGAATGAATGTTAGTACTACTGTATAAAGCCGATCGACAAGGCCGGACGTTGTGGATGCATTTCAGCTACTTTCTAAAGCACGTTTGGCTGAAGAACTCTATTCAAGCGTGAGATCGAAAGATAAATAGATACAAGAGACAGAGATCATATATAGACAAGTAATAAAAACATTCTCTAGATGAGAAGGTTGGTGGTATACAGGAATCAAAGGTGATGGGGGTGTCAAAAGCAAGGGAACAAGGTTTCTGATTGAAAAGGAAAAATGAAATAGACCTATATTAGCAACATGTTGTCATATATAAATGTGCTTGCTAATATAGGTCAATTTCATTTTTCCTTTCAATCAGAAACCTTGTTCCCTTGCTTTTTACACCACCATCACCTTTGATTCCTATATACCACCAACCTTCTCGTCTAGAGAATGTTTTTTTACTTGTTTCCTAAAATTTTTGTCGCCATGGGAACGGTTAAATATAGCACTCCATATTACATAATGATTTCGTATATCAGTTCTATGCTTTAGTCATATATCTGATACCTGAAGATGTCCTTCTAGGAGATTCTAAAGTGACTGACTGGTATAACTTGCGCTCATCAAAACCATTCCTATCCGGAGTTATATACTCACCCGAGAAGACGACGACGACGACGGAGAAAACTTGGCGTGGGGACGAGGAAAACACGAGCTGTTTTGTTTTCTTAAAGAAAACAGTTTGAAGACTGAAACAAAACATTAAAATGACCGTCTTTGCCTTCTGGTTCGATAGCAACAAAGAGCTAAAATATCCGTTTCTTGGTACGCGAGTTATACGCGGGGCGCCATTCATGATACCGCAGGATTCCTATATGGAACCTGCTCGCGCAGGTTCCGATTCTGCAAGAGGCAAAGAGTAAGAAGGCCTCCAGGTCCACAGCCGACATAGCCAAGAGGCGTGTCGTTGATAAAAAATATAGCACTGTGCGAGGCACATACAAATCGTATGTACCTGATTCTTCAAATATTCGCGATTCTAAATGTTCAGTGCATAGGAATGTTTCAAAATACTACGTTCGAAACTGAATAAGGAGTACCAGAGGTGATCTGGTTGAACCTGAGCTGACAGTGATGCACAGCAATTCGGCTGTCCACACGCGGGTGAATTGCATTCAGTCACACACGCGTGTATATAAAGATGCGTGCACTTAAGGCTATCGTAGTCATAAAGGCCGGCATACACGTGGCGAATTCCTGCGGACTTTTTGCATGCAACTTGTCGATTGTGACGTGGCGCCATGGCTAGAACAAAGTCAATATCCTGTACGGGAAAATTGATTAAATGCTCTGATTTTTAACCCTCTCTATAAATATTATTTTGAATACCTTCACACGAAACTCACCGCCGGCACACTGAATATTTGCAAGGTATGTGATACCGAAATCATTCCGGCACAAATTAATACAGTAGTGTTAGTTTGTCTCAGTATGTGTATTATCTAGCACGCGCGCTGTATATTGCTTTACAATATCTTCAAAACTAAACTGCTGCATGGGTGTGATATAGAATAGAAGAGTGTCAGGGGTTAAGCAACTTGGCTGACACAATAAGTCATGTGGGTGTGGTCTACTATGTAAGGGGTTAAGCAACTTGGCCAAGACCTAAGCCCTTTGTGTGTGGTCTAGAATGTAAAAGTGTCAGGGGTTAAGCAACTTGGCCCATACACTAATTCCTGTGGGTGTGGTATTTTTGTAAGGGATTAAGCAACTTGCTCCCTCATAC
>OY811975.1:1738618-1743618 GCA_963681505.1 Eunapius fragilis | reverse complement strand
CATTGGAATGGTTAAGTAATTAGTGGTAAATATGAATTCCATTAGTGTTTAATAGTTTAGGGCCTAGTTCCCAATGAATATACCTTATATTTTCCGTATCATACTTTTCAGAGTATCGAGCCGGCTGCACTGTATAGGTAAACACTTCCGGGAGAAACGCAAACATTTATAATTGTATTTATATACAATTCAATCGTGCGAAGTTTAAAAGCAACAGCAGCTAAGCTGTGTACGTCAGCAGGAGAAAAAGCAACTGGTGCATGCTGCCCATATAGATGGCTTTCTTCGGAGCAGTTTCGTGCGCTGTTTTAGCCATATCAATTCTCTTTAGCTGCCTAAGGAGTAGCGACGGAGAATATATCCCAATTGGAACGTGCACGGTAAGATATTGTGTGTGTGTGTGTGTGTGTGTGTGTGTGTGTGTGTGTGTGTGTGTGTGTGTGTGTGTGTGTGTGTGCACGTGTGAATGTGTGGTGTGTGTGTGTTGTGTGTGTGAATAATGTGTGTATCTGTGAATGTGGTGTGTGTGTGTGTGTGTGTGTGTGTGCATGTGTGTTGTGTCGCGCGTGCGCGTGCGTGTCTATGTGAGTGTTGGTGTAAGCATGTGTCAATGTGTGTGTATGTGTGTGTGTGTGTGCATGTGTGACAGTAAGTATGCAGATTTTATTAACAATTGAACCGCAAATTCAATATTGCAACGCCTGTATAATGAATAAACGAGGACTTGTATTATCTTTTCTGTATTGTATAGAATGAGAATTGCCTCTACACGTATACAGCAACTCAACTGAGCGTGGTGGGAGAATCACATGGCACGCTAAGGGTCCATGCGAATATTGAAACAGCCTGCGATTCTGGTGAGCAGTAATATCGAGGGAGCTAGGAAATAAACAAATAATTTGAAACTAATACAACTGCATGGCATATCGTAAATGCATTCCCTTCGCGCGGCGTGCGCGGTTGTATAGTCGGTGTCCACAACGGACTGGAGGCCAAGAAATTGTGTGCGACTCTGAAGAACACTGTAATCGATGCTGGGGGTGTCCACAGAGCTAAGTAAGTACGGTAAATAAAATAACATTGCTATACAGCCGTGTAATATGCGTGTAATGAAACAAATTTTTGCGCAGTTTGAAAGAAGCGACGGAAACAGCAAACGTTTTGCTGAGCAGGCCTTTCTGCTTCGTCCAAACGAGCGAAGGCAAGGTAGTCTCTGTCCATTACAGTCCCGAGGAGAAGCCTTCAATAGTAAACTTCAAGAAAGCCATAGCTGCCGCGTTTCAGGCTAACTTCAAACACACGGAGGAGGAGATTGAGGAAGACACGATGACGAAGCATTTGTCTCAATACAGGTAAATGCATGCGCTTGTAACGTACATGCAGGTATATAAGTTAATTACGTTACTCTATATACTAGCTATTAGATCTATCGATGCATGCATGCATGTAGACAATAATAACCTTGCATGCAAGTACATTTTCTGTTTCCTACTTGGGAAGCTACGAGAACCTCGGTCCAGATCATTGGATAATGCGTCGTACCGTAAGCCCGAGGGACATCATCAACTTTGCATCGAGCGAGCTGCCACGAAAGGTTCAGCTCACTGTGGAGAAGTCCGAGGACATGGAATACAAAGATGGCGTCCTTGTGAGCTCAAGCGGCACTTCGTTTGTCAATGCGAAAGGACCGATTGACTCTTCGCAAGATGGCGGTGCAGCGGCCGAGTTTACACAATTTGATGACGATGAGGCCACATACGATGCAGAATCCGGGAGTAATGAGTTTTACGGCAGAGGATCATATTCTTTGACACTGAGAAAATGCTCATCAGAGTCAATCAAATTGCGGAGAGATGCAAACCATTCCATGCTGCTTTCGATCTTTGACGAGAGGCTTTCAGCGCTAGACGATAAAGGTGAATATTGCCATGCTTGTGAAGTGCACACATCATGCCATGCAATATGCATATGAAGTTCCTGTACTGTCATTGCATGCTTCATGCATTTATTAATTAGTTTAACCTTTGCGCATTATGGCGTAGGTGAAAAAGCTGTCGAAGAAATGAAGAATCTTCGAGCAAAAATGCCAAGCATCATGCCACTATTAACCGCCCTTCACAAAAATATCACGGACACCGACAGTGGTAAGTTTATCAAAGCGCGTGCTGTTTGCTTGCATGTCCCATTTTTAATTAATTAAGCATTCAAGCTCTGCATGTATTTCTCCTGCATGCATTAAGGTTACAGGATAAAGAACCTCTTAATCAGGGAGCATCAAACGGGACCACCGAAAGGTTACGCTCGAGCTCGAGATGAAGTGATTGGTTACTTGCAGAAGGTATAGCAACACTCCCACCATACAGTTTTTAATTTTTAAAAAAAAAAAACATTGTGCATGTCTCAGCTCTCAGCGTCAACTGCTGAGGACGATGTAAAGATGAGAGTGCTTTTGTATTCTTTCCTTGCGGCAGAAGGAAGTTTGGAATCACAGAAGGTACATTACACATCATGCAGGACGAATGCATGCATACATATACCCTTGCAATGTTGCCACAAATGTAATTATATACTGGTATAGGTTAATTGTATACTGGTTAGGTTAATTATATACTGGTATAGGTTAATTGTATACTGGTATAGGTTAATTGTATACTGGTATAGGTTAATTGCTTTAGTTATATAATGTAGTACAGCGCCAAGTTGGTATACGTGTGTATATGAAGCTTCTGAATCATACTTTGAACATGCAGCTTCTGGTAGGGGCTATCAATGAAACGGAGGACCCAAAAGAGAGAAACACTTTGACCGTTCAGCTGGCCTTCGTTCCCAACATCCACCCCGATATTCTTTCTCGCATTGAAGACATCATCAAGTCGACCAATGACCCGACGGACCCTCTTATCCTGTCCTACGGGGCCGTGGCCTCCTCCCTCTCTCTGCAGCTACAAAGCCACGTAGTACAGTTTTTGCACAATCTTGTGGACAAAGACAATGACGACTCTTTCATACACCTCATTCATGCCATGGGAAACACGAAATCAAATCTGACTGATGAGCACATCATAGCTTCTCTTTCACACGAAAATCCATCCATTCGACTAGCAGCCATCTACGCGTTGCGACAGAGAACAGATTCGCCCGAGGTACAGCATTCATTGTTGCGTACTCTTCGGTCTTTTCCATCTCGAGAGGTCACCGAAATGACTTTGAAGGCTCTAATAGCAGGAGCCGAAGGTCACCACTCGTACCCGGCAGTGGCGAACGATTCTCTCTTTGAGCAGCTGGTGACGGCCACTGAAGGCGACATTGAGCAAAGAGCCATGTTGGCATACTATGTAAGACTTCTCGGTCCGTTATCACCGAAACATTGGCTTCCAATGGTGGGCAGTGGTCGCCAGAGAAGAGGTGAAATGTGGAATGAGAATAAAGATGAGTACAACCTAGTCCTTGATTATGAGACCCGCAACAAGGATGTCACTGACTATCCGTCCCACAAAGCCTACCTATGGGGGAAGTCGATCGGCAATGCCAAGATCAAGTTGTCGGCGGCATTTGGCGCATTTGCTGGGATTGGAGCTGGAACTCGCGAGTATCCCGGAGAATTCAAGCTGTTCGCAAAGGGAGTCGCGAAAGGGTACGCATTCGGACACAGCCAAACAGCCTTCGAGACGTTCATCCTGAGCGAGAATAAGCCGGGGAGCGGCGTGATACAGAACAGGGTGTATCTAAGCATTATCAACAAGGTGCTTGTTGATGCGAGCAAGGAGATACCTGCCTGCCAGCCTTGGAAGATTCCTCTGTACCATAGCCCCGAATACACGCTTTTACAGTTCAAATTTAAAATTTTTATATGTGTCGGATTCGTTAACTTTGAGGTCAAAGCAGGAGTTCAGTTGAAACTGGACGCCGGACTCACCGTTTGCGTGAATGAGTGCGTTTCTGGGAAAGCGACACTTACCCCCACGTTAGGTTTGAGGGTTACAGCGGGGGCAACAGGCTCTCTGGCAGTGAGTTTATTAACGGAATGAAATAGTGCATAATGTGATTGTTCACGTGACCATGCGGCCGTACATTTCTTCCCCAACACAATGCAGGAGATCATTAGAGGCGGTATTGACGTTCGCGCAAATCTTAATTATGCACTCACCGTGCAGCTGACAGGGAGCTACAAGCTCTACAACGGTCCGTTCGAAGTTTGTTTGCAACTTCTGCACTCTTGGCCGGACAACACCATCGATGTGTATCCATACTATCAATATAGGACTATGAAATGGATTGATACCGGCTTCGTTCGAATTGTAAGACCTTATGCCGTGCCTGGCTCACGTGCACACACGTGCCGGCACACGCACACATGTACATGCATATATGCTTCGTTAACTTTAATATTTCAGCCCGGTGGTTTAGAGTGGGGTCCGAAGAAGAAGTGGGAACTGGCAGCAGTGACGTTCCGCTTGCCTAGCCTGCCTAGTGAACTACTGTGGAGCAGCTGCAACCCATCAACGCTGCAGTGTAACATCACCAAGCTGAATGACTAACTTTTTGATCGTACTTCACCTTGAGCATTGGTTTTATTTAGCTGTCTAAACACATTCTAGGAAAGTTTTTGCACGTATGCTATTAATTAAATTATCTTTGCATGCCGCTAGTAAAGTTATATGAGATTTTGCAACCACTGTGAACAAAACTAGGGTTTTATATTTATTTCCCCGCATATTAATGTCTGCAAAATGGGTATAATTTTTTTTATACTAGAAGCCTATTGTTCCTGCATGCGGTCCTGTAAAAAAGACTTGGAATTGTGAGGACTACGTCCCCTCTGATCAAAGGCATGCAGTGAATATTAATTCACCACATATTTCAGCTCAGTCTTGTCCTTCTTTCCACCTTTCCACAATGCATGGTGACGGCAGTGTGTCATGCAATGAACTTTCTCTGGAGAGCTAGGCATTAATTGGCTTAATGCATTGCCATGTGAAGAATACCTTATTTCGGGTGGG
>OY811975.1:1709794-1738418 GCA_963681505.1 Eunapius fragilis | reverse complement strand
ATACGTCTGTTTATTATAAAGATATACATGTATGTTAATTGTCACCTATATATGTGGGTGTTTACATCTCCGGCCACAAATAGTCGGAATGTACAACGGAATGAAGGCCGTGAAGCTATGTACAGATGTGAGAAATGCAGTTATAGATTCGCAAGGCGATGTAACAAAGTAAGCTTTATCATACAACTATATCTGTCCATGCAGACATTATTTACGCATGCATTGCATGTATTTAAATTACATTGGCGCAGCTTAAAGGAAGCGACGGAAATATCAAATGTTTTGCTGAGCAGGCCTTTCTGCTTCGTCCAAACGAGCGAAGGCAAGGTAGTCTCTGTCCATTACAGTCCCGAGGAGAAGCCTTCCGTAGTAAACTTCAAGAAAGCCATAGCTGCCGCGTTTCAGGCTAACTTCAAACACACGGAGGAGGAGATTGAGGAGGACACGATGACGAAGCATTTGTCTCAATACAGGTGAACAACGCACAAAGTTATAAGCCGTTAGCAAGCCGCATAGGCATTAATAGCATCACACGTGATTGCGCATTGAGGATGCATGCATGCATGGTCTACAGAGGTATACGGGGTATTGTTTAGTCATTTCTAAATTGCAAGCATGAGTTTGGATGAACCAATGCATGTGCATCATGGTGTGTATGTGCGTGTGCGCGCGCGTGTGTGTGTGCAGTGTGTGTAGGTGCGCGTTATGTAAGTTAATGAGCCAAGAGGTAATTAAATGTAACCTATAATTCTCTTTGATTTTACTTCTTTGAAATGCACGAAGCTACGAAAACCTTGGAGAGAACCACTGGATAATGAGGCGTACCGTAAATCCAAGCGACATTATACAGTTTGCTTCAAACAAGATGCACAGTAATGCGCTTGCCGTGCAGAAAATGGAGGTTATAGAATACAAAGATGGCGTTCTACTTAGGTCCAGCGGTTCGTCTACAGTAAATGCAAGAGGACCTATGGACACGCAAGATGACGTAACCGATCAGTTTGCACAAGTTGATGCATCGTCATATGATGCATCCGGAAGTAATGCGCTGTACGGCACAGGAACGTATTCATTGGTCCTGAAAAAACGTTTCACAAAGTCATACAAATTGCGAAGAAGTGCGAATCAGTCCCCCTTGCTTACAACTGACAACAGCATTTCCGTTCAGATCGTCGACGGTACGGTGTGTGTATGTGTGTGCGTGCGTGTGCAATGATCTAGTGTTGTTACATGTACAGGTACGTGGGATGATGGAGAAATGCAAAAGCTTCGACGTGCCATGCCATCTATTTACCCGCAATTAAATCGGATCTTTCACGCAAATAGTACGGATTCGAGCGTGGGTAAGTAAGGCGAAACAACCACTATTTCCGTTGCTTATATAATTTGATCGATACATGCATTGCCATTGTAAAAGTACACAGAATAAAGCGTCTTTTAATCTTGGAATCGAAGTCCGGATCACTGCCCGAGTATGTACCAGCACTCAACGAAGTGAAGGATTACTTGCATAAGGTGAAGAAATCAGATTATTCGTGATAGTTTACTTTAGTAAAGCGCACGCAATTACAACCGAACAGCTCTCGACGTCAAATGCTGAAGCTGATGTCAAAATGAGAATGTTACTGTATTCATTCCTTGCCGCAGAAGGGAGCGTCGAATCCCAGAGGGTAAGTTTGATAAATGGTTTGCGTGTGTCCACAGTTGAACGCTTACCCGGGGTTGATTGATGCTTGCTCAGATTCTGCTGCAAGCTATCAAAGATACGGCGGACCCAAAGGAGAGAAACACTTTGACCGTTCAGCTGGCCTTCGTTCCCAACATCCACCCCGATATGCTTTCTCGCATCGAAGACATCATCAAGTCGACCAATGACCCAACGGACCCTCTCATCCTGTCCTATGGGGCCGTGGCCTCCTCCCTCTCTCCTCAGCTACAAAGCCGCGTAGTACGGTTTTTGCACAATCGTGTGGACAAAGACGATGACGACACCTCCATCCACCTCATTCATGCCATGGGAAACATGAAATCAAATCTGACTGATGAGCACTTCATAGCTTCTCTTTCACACGAAAATCCATCAATTCGGTTAGCAGCCATCTACGCGTTGCGACAGAGAACTGATTCGCCCGAGATACGGCATTCTTTGTTGCGCACCCTTCGATCTTTTCCATCAAGGGAGGTCACCGAAATGACGCTGAAGGCTCTAATAGCAGGAGCCGAAGGTTACCACTCGTACCCGGCAGTGGCGAACGATTCTCTCTTTGAGCAGCTGGTGACGGCCACTGAAGGCGACATTGAGCAAAGAGCCATGTTGGCATACTATGTAAGACTTCTCGGTCCGTTATCACCGAAACATTGGCTTCCAATGGTGGGCAGTGGTCGCCAAAGAAGAGGTAAAGTGTGGAATGAGAATAAAAATGAGTACAACCTAGTCCTTGATTATGAGACCCGCAACAAGGATGTCTCTACCTACCCTTCCCACAAAGCCTACCTATGGGGGAAGTCTCTTGGTAATTCTAAAATCAACATGGCAGCTTCGTTTGGGGCATTTGCGGGAGTTGCAGCGGGATCGGCTGAGGCACCCGGGGGTTTCAAGCTCTTCGCCAAGGGAATTGTGCGGGGACAAGCATTTGGACGAAGTAAAACTGCCTTTGAGGCATTGGCTCGGAGCGAAAACGAACCCGGAAGTGGCAATATAAAGAACAAGCTGTACTTAAGCATAGTCGGGATAGTTTTGCTTAACTTAGAAAAAGAAATACCAGCCTGCTCCCCATGGGGACTCCCGCTCTTCGAAGGTCCTGATTTTCCTCTTATTGACTTCAACTTTAAGTTATTTATCTTCGTCGGAATGCTGAAATTTCGCCTCACTGTGACAGCGATCTTGCGTCTAGACCTCGCTCTAACGGTTTGCGTGAAAGAGTGCATTACGGCTAAAGGAAGGATAACTCCTTCCGTCGGGTTTTCCGCAGTGGCAGAGGCTGGGGCAGTTATACTTGTAAGTATCTGGAATTTATAAGCAACGTAAATTCATGCTTTTGTCATTAATTACAATTAATGTAATATGCATGCTGCACAAAATGTAAAACTCTTACATCTGTGAAATGTATAACTTTTTTTCCTTCTAAATATTTGATAATCTAGATTCTATACAAATGTGGTATTGCCATCATTGAGTTACAATTATTGGTTAGAATTTTTAATAATACGTATGTTTCAATTGCCACCTTTTACTGACCCTCCTTTATTCCTGGATTTTCATCAATCGGCGTTAGGTCACTTATCGACAATCCCCGCATAATTATATACCTGAAGGTAGTCTGGTTTTATGGGTAGTGATGCTTGACATGTCTGTGGTTTTGGATGATATAAAAATTAGCCTGTATCCGGGAAAATTTGAGCCATATGAAACCAAGAGTATAATAGCACGTTAATTTAGAGTACTAAGCCAAATACAAGTACTTTTGATATCGTATAGTGTGGCAAGCTAGCTTGCATGGATAAGGATATAGTGTAACTGGCAAATCGACTCAAGCTTTCGATCCTTAACTATAGACCCAGCTCGAATACAGACTCGATCTGGCGCCTTGTTCGAGGCTGTACGCCTGCTTCGAGAGCGTATGCCTGGTTCGAGCTGGGCCTAGTTAGGTTCAGCATGGTAGGGTCGATAGCATAAGTCATGCATATACATACCTTTTCGGACACGAATCTAGCGGACAATTGTTTGCCAGGAAATTTTCGTCCGCCCGGTCAAATTGTTTGGTCCGCGGGACCACAATTTCTGGCTGACCAAATTTACTGTGACAGTCCCCCTATATTACCTTTCATGCACATTTTGTGCATGTTTATATCATTTATTATAATAATTTGCATGATCGAGACTGCTGTTTCCTTCGCCGCAGGAATTGGTACAAGGCAGCATTGAGCTCAAGGCAAATCTTAACTATGAAATTACCATGCAAATGTCCGGTAGTTACAAACTGTACAACGGACCGTTTGAATTTTGCTTGACTCTGCGACATGCGTGGCCTGACAGCTACGTGAAAATTTCACTATTTTACCAGATAAGGAAAGTTAAAATCTGCAGAAAGGGGCGCGGTGGCTGGTTCAGAATTGTAAGTTGCAAGCTAGAATAGCTGTTGGGATCACTCAAAGAATCTCTCCTAAATTTTGACACTTAGCCATGTGGGTTATCTTGGAACGATCGAAAGCAATGGCGTCCACCTGGGCGGGATTGGAAGTGGAACCTGCCGAAATCTCCTATGACGCCCATATGGAGCAGTTGCGACCCTTCAACTCTTCATTGCCCAGACGCCTTAATGCCTATGTTTCAATGATCCATGCGCGTACATGTGTACATGCATGCATGTATACAAAATTATTGCCGTTTTAGTGTGTATCTTTGAACCAAATAAATTTGGGTATACAAATGTATTGTGAAATTGTCTATTTCATTGAGAACAACTGTGAGAAAAGGTGTGCAGATTTGAAACTAAGGGGGTACAATCGTTTTTGGAATGACCCACGGCATAGAATATAGGCGTGAAGATTTTAGACGTTGTTTTAATTTGCGTCGCATTGTTTTAATTTGCGTCGCATGCATTTTTTCATTGATTTCAGACAGGCAGGACCATCTCAAGAGGCTAAATTACAAATATGAAATGCAGAGGCTCTTAGAACACTACATATGCAGTGTAAGAGAAATATATATGATAGATTATCGGACAAAGCGAATTAAAGCGCTTGCACGGATTGAGCACACACACTTTGTCATTTTTTGTACTGCAGCATGCAAAGAATGACAAAGGTGTGTGCTCCAGCCACTTGCAAACAACTATATATATATATATATATATATATATTAATATACAAGTGGCTGGAGATACGGTGTTCTTAAAAGTTATGCACCTTACACGTCTATGTACATTCAAACTAAGGAAAAATAAAGGGAGAAAGTTTAAGTTATGCATGTAGTTCAGTTTGCTATACACAGCTGCACATGCATGATGTTCCAGGGGCTGCACATTTCCCATGCAGCGGCTCTATCCAACCATAAAAGTGCCATGCATAAATAAATTGACGTTAATTTGTACTACTGTAAAATCGCAATTAAACGCCGCGGCGTCTATTTGGGACAAAATACGCTTGCGTCGAAGATTTGGATACTAGCCATAGAATTACCAGCACTGTTGTAAGGGTGGTTGAAGGTTACACGCATGCTCGGACAATCGATATGATTGCAATCCCAAAACCTGGCACCTTTACGGCAGTGCTGCGTGTGTGTGTGTGTGTGTGGGGGGGGGGGGGGGGGGGGGTATCGTGTGCGTCGTCCCTATTAGATGCCGCGGCGTTTAATTGCGATTTTACGGCATGCATGTTATACAGTTCACGTGTAACTATATCAGATTTTAATCGCTTTTGATTTTACGCATGCATGTGAGTGCATATGCATATAGAGGTTCGAAATCAAAACTGCATGTATAGTCATGAATGTTCTGTACTTACAGCATGCAGAAGTATATCCGCTTCAAAATGCTTCCATTTAATGCTCATGCATGCGAGGGTGCAAGTGTTGCACATGGCGTTAATTATTGACGCGTCCGAAAGGACGCATGCACACAAATAAACGGACGCAATGCATGTGGGTTTCCTGCCATGGAGGAAGAATATATCCTGCCAATGAATATAAAGGTTTCTAAGGCAGCAGCGTATCCACCTCACCCACGCCTATGGCTAAACAGAAATCTGGTTGTATCCTTTGCAAGGCTCACCCACTTCCTGATTAAAAAAGAGTGATACAATAAATATAATCTTATAATGCTGTCATGCATAAGCATGCAGCATTACTTCATGGTTCACTTGCAATGGTCACATGCAACTTATTTCATGTTTATAGGTTCAAAGGATAGACCGCAAGCATGAACGAAGACGACTGACGAACTGTAAGAATGGCCCACGCCAGCGAGATATACGGGACAGTTCACCGCAAAATTTCGTGACCCAAATATTATAAAAATCAATTGCTTTTGAAGCATTATTACGTCCGAACTGTAAACGATATCGACAACTTATTTTCAAGACTCCATACTGCACCGTTTCACAATGGTAGAATACATTTTGGGGTCTTGTGCGTGCCAGTACAAACACATTCGATACCCTACAGGGTTTGAACCCGCCATAATTTTCGGCAGGAGTAATCAAATCGCTTCAAATTCGGTTTGGTAGTAGAGAGGTCCTATGCTTATTGATTTACACTGTTCGTTAATTTTTACTTCATCCGTTACGGAGATATAACTGTGTGCAAGGTTTCCCCGCTCGATCGCGCCAACGATTTAGGCTATAGATATAGATTGAATTCTTAAATCATTGGTGCGAATCGAGCGGGAAATAGTGTACACACTTTGCATAGCCGTAACGGATGAAGTAAAAATTAACGAACAGTATAAATCAATAGTTATAGAGCTCTTTCATGGTCACATGACGCGTAGGCTTTAATTGAGTTAATTGCTTTATTGTCCGCCATATTGGTGCTCGGTTTACTATGGTATTTTTACTAATGTTAGTTATGTGTTAGACCACAATAATATATATTTAAACGACACTCTGAAGTAATGTTACGCACCAAAACCAAGCATAAGCCCATACTTCTCCATTGTAAACGAGCAGCAATATGGCGGACTAATTAGAAGATGACTGCTATTAAGTCACGCGATGAAAGAGCTCTATAGGACCTCTCAACTAAAAACCGAATTTGAAGCGATTTGATTACTCCTGCCAAAAATTATGGCGGGTTCAAATCCTGTGGGGGTATTGGACGCTGTCATACTGGCACGAAGCATGTACAAGACCCCAAAATGATTTTACCATAGAAAAACGGTTTAGTATGATGTCTTGTAAATCAGACGTCAATATAGCGTTTACCGTTCGGACGTTATAACTATTCAAACGCAATGGATTTTTATAGTATTTTGATTGCGAATTTTAGTCCGTGAACTGTCCCATGCATGTAGATGATGTATACATCTACCCGGATCTACGTAGCAGACCTAATTTACCCCACGCATGCATGCATGCAGGCCTGCCGTAGCCATCCAAACTTGTACACGAATTACATATATAAGTAAACTAGATTTCTGTCTGCTAAGTGTATAATATTAAACGCTCGATACACGGTGAGTTTCCGGTGCACACAACGGCGTTGCGTTAATTACTGAGCAGCAGTGTGAAGAGCAAGACACAACCGTCCCCGTGGATTTGCGTCAATTGCCCAATAAAGAAGGCTCATGCCCAAAGTGTCTTACGAAAGGGGTCTTATCATTCACGTCTTCTTTGGAAGTACCTGAAGGGGCGCTTCATCCAGCAGTTGCCACTGCATGGTGATCCTGTTGAGGCTTCGGGTGCACACAATGGCGTTACGTTAATTATTGAGCAGCAAGAACCACAGCAGTGTGAAGAGCAAGACACCAACTCCATCGGTCAAATACCCCTGCAGTTAATACTAGCCAGTATTTATACCGACGAACATTAACTATTCCAATGCTGGACTATTTAATTACTGAGCTTGACAATTGTTTTGAAGAAGCAGCAGCAGGCATTGTTGGAGAGTTAGCTGAATTCTGTTCGGCTTAATCCAAGTCATTTCAAAGAGGTCTCAGTTATATATGGATGACCTTCCATCAGCTATAAGGCATTACATATACTGAGCTGGATTTATGGCGAACGAAACGGAAAAGTGAAACTGTCAAAGCAAAACAGCTTGATACGCCTACAAAGGCTCCAAGTTTTGTTGACAATATGTAATCCTTCAGCTTGTCATATCGGCTAACTAGTTATGAGTGTGTAAGGTCAACTTGATTAGCGTGGCTAAAATCCACAGCAAAAAAAAAAAAGACGCAAATCATATTTTGATTCCACAAGTGATCAGTTTTTTGATATCTGTATCAAAACTGGGTACAGATATGAAAAAACAGATCACTTGTGAAATCACAATATGATTTTCGCCTTTTTGCTGTGAAAATTGCTGAAGACATCACTTCAAAGCACTACTGGGTAATGACAGATTAAATGGTTTGGCATTGATGCTGATTCATAGAGATGTGGAGTTGACGGTGGTTGAAGAGTTTTCTCGTCGTTACCCACGCAGGCTTTTGTTAATAAACCCTTTTTCAGAGTAGCTAGCCCAAAGGTTATATATTTGATGCCGTCAATATTAAGTTGTTTAGGAACATGCAGAAAAGTGCTGTAATTTCATGCCATGCAAATAAATGGAAAACTAAAAAAGCAGCTGGGGCTGTGCCCCAGACCCCGCCGCGGGTGGGGACACGCCCCCTCTCGTACTCTGCCCCCTCTCGCACCCTCCCCCGTCACGAATTTAACCTTAGACCCCCCCCCCCCCTCCCCCCCCCCCCCCCCCTTCCGGAATTTGACACACTTTTCTCTATTTCACATTGAGCACGTACAACAGCCCTAGCTCCTGATATATTAGATGATTGAACTGACTTCCACCGTGTTCCAAAGTGCTACAGCAACACGATCATGCATATGCAAATATGCATTCACACAAACACTGTATAAAACAGTATATACATGATGCTCACCAATCGATACTTCCTATATAGCATCATTAAGGCAAGCGCTGTTGCAGAGCATACAAGAAGTGAAGGTAACATGCATCTCCCATTAATAATGATGGAAGGTATGCACATGACACGGTGCAGGGCCAGCGTACTGAGCATGTTCATAACCAAAGCCTGCTCGTGTCATGCACACATGAGTTACACGTATGTAAAATACATTGCAAATACCCGAAATGTGCCTGCAAGTAGTCTTTCAGTACACTATATCAATGAAAGGGCGTTGGTGAAAGCTGTCTCTTAAAATTCAATAGTTTCTTTTGCTAAAAAGAGCTACACAACATTGGAACGGTGAAGTAATTAGTGGTAGATATGAATTCCATTAGTAATTAATAAAAACAAAGTTTGTCTAGTTACCAATGATTACACCTTATATAATTTCCGTACCATACTTTTCAGAGTATCGAGCCGGCTGCACTGTATAGGTAAACACTTCCAGGAGAAACACAAACATTTATAATTGTATCAGGACCGACGATAGTATGTAGGATTGGCTCCGTAGGCGTGGTTTTCGATCGAGCGTTATATATATATGCAATTCATCGTGCGAAGTTTAAAAGCAACAGCAGCTAGGCTGTGTACGTCAGCAGGAGAAAAAGCAACTGGTGCATGCTGCCCATATAGATGGCTTTCCTCGGAGCAGTTTCGCGCGCTGTTTTAGCCCTATCAATTCTCTTTAGCTGCCTAAGGAGTAGTGACGGAGAATACATCCCAATTGGAACGTGCACGGTAAGATATAGTGTGTGTATGTGTGTGTGTGTGTGTGTGTGTGTGTGTGTGTGAGTGTGTGTGTGTGTGTGTGTGAGTGTGTGTGTGTGTGTGTGCGCGCGCGTGCATGTGTGGACTTTCATTATACTTTCTGTATATTGTAGAATGAGAATTGCCTCTACACGTATACAGCAACTCAACTGAGCGTGGTGGGAGAATCACATGGCACGCTAAGGATCCATGCGAATATTAAAACAACCTGCGATTCTGGTGAGCAGTATAAATAAATAAATAAACAATATTTGAAACTGACAAAAACTGCATGGCATATCGTGAATGCATTCCCTTCGCGCGGCGTGCGCGCGGGATGTATAGTCGGGGTCCACAACGGACTGAAGGCCAAGAAATTGTGTGCGACTCTGAAGAACACTGTAATCGATGCTGGGGGTGTCCACAGAGCTAAGTAAGTACGGTAAATAAAATAACATTGCTATACAGCCGTGTAATATGCGTGTAATGAAACAAATTATTGCGCAGTTTGAAAGAAGCGACGGAAACAGCAAACGTTTTGCTGAGCAGGCCTTTCTGCTTCGTCCAAACGAGCGAAGGCAAGGTAGTCTCTGTCCATTACAGTCCCGAGGAGAAGCCTTCAATAGTAAACTTCAAGAAAGCCATAGCTGCCGCGTTTCAGGCTAACTTCAAACACACGGAGGAGGAGATTGAGGAGGACACGATGACGAAGCATTTGTCTCAATACAGGTAAATGCATGCTTGTTACATGCAGGTATATAAGTTACGTTACTCTATATCAGGAAATACGATAGTAGTTCAATTGACCCGGGTCGTGAATATCATTTTTTAAACGCGACCTGCGTGCGTACCGAGAAACGGATAGTGTTGCTCTTTGTTGCTATCAAACCAGAAGGCAAAGACGGTCATTTTAATGTTTTATTCCAGTCTTCGAACTGTTGCTTTAAGAGAACAAAAAAAAAAATCGTGTTTTACCGCGTCCCCAGGCCAAATCTTCTCCGTCGTCAACGTCAACTCCGGATAGCGTTTTAAAGAGCCCAATCGCTTTAGATCAGGTATTAGATGAAAAGGACATACGTAATCATTACGTAATGCCTAGTTAAATAGAAGCGTTCCCACGGCGACATTTACGTATATTTAGAATTGTGCAAACAAAAGAGGAGAGCTAAACAACGAGACGACGAGTAATCAAGGCCGTAGTTGAGCCCCCCAAAATTTTCCTTGAGAGAAAAATGTTAACCGTATCTCGTATAATTAGAATTAACTACTTACAGCTGTAATCGGTCGATCGTGAGTAGAGTATAGTCCACAGCATGGACTCTATCTCTGCAGAAAGCATCATTCGAACAATAGAAGACATTTGCTGAGGTTATCCCTTTCCCGTCAGAATTGTCGTGGCCAGTGCTACGATGGGGCTAGTAGGCTGTAAAACAGGTGTATCAACTAAAAAGAGCATAGAGCTTTGTATACCCATTGCTATGGCCATGCTCTGAACTTAGCTGTTCAAGGCACAGTAAAGGCAAATGTAATCCTTCGTGATACATTAGACAAAATGTATGACAAAACTGATAAAGGCGGGAAGTGATTTTTGAAAAGGTCAACTAACTAAAATTAATATAGCAGCATTCGTTATACCGTATAGAGCCGGGTCAATTTCTGCATTTAATGTTAAGTTTTTGCTATAAAAAAATAAGGGGGAGCTTACAGCGCTCCCCCAAACCCCCTATCTGGGGGCAGGAGGGGGGCACCCACCCCCAGTCATTATAGCCTCCCCAAACTTTGGAAGTTGTCTACAGCCATGGAGTTAGAATTCTCCCGCGTTCTTTACAGTGATCCCAAACAAAAGCGGGCATCTGCTCGTGACGGTAATTGAAGCGGGGGGGGGGGGGGGGGGGGGGGGGGGGGGGGGCACTTGCCAGTAGTAATAATCGATAATGAAAAAATAGAGGAAACGAGTAAAGAAAAACATCCTCTAACGAGAAATTTGGTGGGATATAGAAATTGGAGGCAAAGGTGGTGTAAAAAGGAAGGGAACAAGGTCTAGGGAAAACAAAAATGAGACACAAATCCTATATATAGCACATGCAAATGTAACAGAACCAAAAGAAGTGCTAAATATAGGATTTTTGTCTCGTTTTCTTTTCCCAATGCAAAACCTTGTTCCCTTCCTTTTTATACCACCTTTGTCTCCAATTCCTATATCCCACCAAATTAATCGTTAGAGAATGTTTCTCTTTACTTGTATTAGATCGATCGATGCATGCATGTATGTAGACAATAATAACCTTGCAAGCATATTTTCTGTTTCCTACTTGGGAAGCTACGAGAACCTCGGTCCAGACCATTGGATTATGCGTCGTACCGTAAGCCCGAGGGACATCATCAACTTTGCATCGAGCGAGCTGCCACGAAAGGTTCAGCTCACTGTGGAGAAGTCCGAGGACATGGAATACAAAGGTGGTGTCCTTGTGAGCTCAAGCGGTACTTCTTTTGTCAATGCAAAAGGACCGATTGACTCTTCGCAAGATGGCGGTGCAGCGGCCGAGTTTACACAATTTGATGGCGATGAGGCCACATACGATGCAGAATCCGGGAGTAATGAGTTTTACGGCAGAGGATCATATTCTTTGACACTGAGAAAATGCTCATCAGAGTCAATAAAATTGCGGAGAGATGCAAATCATTCCATGCTGCTTTCGATCTTTGACGAGAGTCTTTCAGCGTTAGTCGATAAAGGTGAATATAACCATGCGTGTGCAATGCATCATGCCATGCAATATGCATAATTATGCTGCAATATGCATAATTATGCATAAGGTTCCTGTGCTGTCATTGCATGCATTAGAATTACCTTTGCGCATTATATTATGCATGGCGTATAGGTGAAAACGCTGTCGAAGAAATGAAAAATCTTCGAGCACAAATGCCAAGCATCATGCCACTATTAACCAACCTTCACAAAAATACTACGGACACCGACAGTGGTAAGTTTATCAAAGCGCGTGCTGTTTGCTTGCATGTCCCATATTTAATTAATTAAGCGTTCATGCATGTATTTCTCATGCATGCATTAAGGTTACAAGATAAAGAACCTCTTAATCAGGGAGCATCAAACGGGACCACCGGAAGGTTACGCTCGAGCTCGAGATGAAGTGATTGGTTACTTGCAGAAGGTATAACAACACCCCCAACATACAGTTTTTAATTAAAAAAAACATTGTGCACGTCTTAAAACTGACTCAGCTCTCAGCGTCAACTGCTGAGGACGATGTAAAGATGAGAGTGCTTTTGTATTCTTTCCTTGCGGCAGAAGGAAGTTTGGAATCACAGAAGGTACATTACATATCGTGCAGGACGAATGCATGTATGCATATACCCTTAATTGCAATGTTGCCACAAATGTACCTGTATGTAATTATACTGGTATAGGTTAATTCCTTTAGTTATAAAAACTTAGTACATGCAGAGCCAACGTGTTATATGAAGCTTTTGAATCATATACGTTTTACAGCTTCTGGTAGGGGCTATCAATGAAACGCATGACCCAAAGGAGAGAAACACTTTGACCGTTCAGCTGGCCTTCGTTCCCAACATCCACCCCGATATTCTTTCTCGCATTGAAGACATCATCAAGTCGACCAATGACCCGACAGACCCTCTTATCCTGTCCTACGGGGCCGTGGCCTCCTCCCTCTCTCCTCAGCTACAAAGCCACGTAGTACAGTTTTTGCACAATCTTGTGGACAAAGACAATGACGACTCTTTCATACACCTCATTCATGCCATGGGAAACATGAAATCAAATCTGACTGATGAGCACTTCATAACTTCTCTTTCACATGAAAATCCATCCATTCGACTAGCCGCCATCTACGCGTTGCGACAGAGAACAGATTCGCCCGAGGTACAGCATTCATTGTTGCGTACTCTTCGGTCTTTTCCATCTCGAGAGGTCACCGAAATGACTTTGAAGGCTCTAATAGCAGGAGCCGAAGGTCACCACTCGTACCCGGCAGTGGCGAACGATTCTCTCTTTGAGCAGCTGGTGACGGCCACTGAAGGCGACATTGAGCAAAGAGCCATGTTGGCGTACTACGTAAGACTTCTCGGTCCGTCATCACCGAATCATTGGCTTCCAATGGTGGGCAGTGGTCGCCAGAGAAGAGGTAAAGTGTGGAATGAGAATAAAGATGAGTACAACCTAGTCCTTGATTATGAGACCCGCAACAAGGATGTCACTGACTATCCGTCCCACAAAGCCTACATATGGGGGAAGTCGATCGGCAATGCCAAGATCAAGCTGTCGGCGGCATTTGGCGCATTTGCTGGGATTGGAGCTGGAACTCGCGAGTATCCCGGAGGATTCAAGCTGTTCGCAAAGGGAGTCGCGAAAGGGTACGCATTTGGATACAGCCAAACGGCCTTCGAAACGCTCATCCTGAGCGAGAATAAGCCGGGGAGCGGCGTGATACAGAACAGGGTGTATCTAAGCATTATCAACAAGGTGCTTGTTGATGCGAGCAAGGAGATACCTGCCTGCCAGCCTTGGAAGATTCCTCTGTACCAAAGCCCAGAATACACGCTTTTAGAGTTCGAATTTAAGGTCTTTATATGTGTCGGATTCGTTAGCTTTGGGGTCAAAGCAGGCATTCAGTTGAAACTGGACGCCGGACTCACCATTTGCGTGAGAGAGTGCGTTTCTGGGAAAGTGACACTTACGCCCACGTTAGGTTTGAGGGTTACAGCGGGGGCAACAGGCTCTCTGGCAGTGAGTTTATTAACGGAATGAAATAGTGCATAATGTGATTGTTCACGTGACCATGCGGCCGTACATTTCTTCCCCAACACAATGCAGGAGATCATTAGAGGCGGTATTGACGTTCGCGCAAATCTTAATTACGCAATCACCGTGCAGCTGACAGGGAGCTACAAGCTCTACAACGGTCCGTTCGAATTTTGTTTGCAACTTCTGCACTCTTGGCCGGACAACACCATCGATGTGTATCCATACTATCAATATAGGACTATGAAATGGATCGATACCGGCTTCTTTCGTATTGTAAGGACCTTATGCTGTGCCTGGCTCACGTGCAGGCACGTGCCGGCACATGCACACATGTGCATGCATGTATGCTTCGTTGCCTTTATTTGAATTATTTCAGCCCGGTGGTTTAGAGTGGGGTAAGAAGAAGAAGTGGGAACTGGCAGCAGTGACGTTCCGCTTGCCTAGCGTGCCTAGTAAACTACTGTGGAGCAGCTGCGACCCATCAACGCTGCAGTGTAGCATCACCAAGCTGAATGACTAACTTCTTCCCATGAGCATTGCATGGCTGTACCTAACTGTCTAAACACATTCTAGGAAAGGTTTTGTATGTATACTATTAATTTTATCTTTGCATGCCGTTTGTTTATTTCGGCAAAGTTGTATACGATTTTGCAACCACTGTGAACAAACTAGGGTTTTATTTTTATTTCCATGTACGTTGCATATTAATGTAAATAGGCATAATTTTTTATACTCTAGAAGCCTATTGCTCCTGCATGCGGTCCTGTACAAAAGACTTAATTGGAATTGTGAGGACTACATCTCCCTCTGATCAAAGGCATGCAGTGAATAGTAATTCACCACAGATTTCAGCTCAGTCTTGCCCTTCTTTCCACAACCACAATGCATGGTGACGGCAGTGTGTCATGCAACGAACTTTCTCTGGAGAGCTAGGCATTTATTGGCTTAATGCATTGCCATGTGAAGAATACCTTAATTCGGATGGGATTGTTACAGCTTTCACACTGCATGGGGAGCTTCATGTCACTGAAGTTTAAAGAAAGGATTTTGTCGACAAGGGTGGAGGAATCAAGGATCCAACTGGTTCCAGCTGCACTTACATGTATGCTTCCAAGTTCCCCTTGTCAAGAGCAATGAGGGGTCAATGCAGAATGATCATTGGAGAGGGGCAAGGTACTGTGCAGCATGGTTGTTCATGGCCATTTGGGGTACAGTGTAATGGCGGATGAGTTGCTTTATGGTATGTCAATCTCTCAACCCAATATAATGTTTAGAAGATTATTCTTCTCATTGAACAACATTTTAAACAGGATGAAAAGCAATGGTCCATTGTATTTGGAGTGAACAAATAGCAAGTTCAATCAACAGTTAATTACAAAGACAAAAGCTATGAAGAGTTATGGCATGGAAATATGAAGCATGTACAAGAAATACTACATAACAAATGCTCACAGAACTTTCTCACTGGATCAGAAATAGTATACAACTAATCAGGGTATAATAGTGAATGGTTACCTGATGTAGTTATCAATACTGCTAAAGCTTTGTAAGAAAAATAAAAAGAAGACTTATGTCTTTTTTAAGTAGTTCGAAGAAATTGTGGTGCCTTGGAAATACAACCTCGCATCCAATGGAGTATTTTTTGTGCAGTGGTAGCGGTATAAAGAGGCAAGCAGGCAAGAGCAATTAGCAGTTAGTGCCTCTAAATCACCACTTGTATTTCCTCCATGAAGGAAATGGTACTGAATACGGCAATTAGGAAGGTATGATGCAGAGAGTCTACAAAATATTCTGTTGTGTAAAGAAGAAAAAGGGAGAGGAATACAAAAGGGTAAGATATGAAAGACCACGTTTACAGAAGGCTGAGCAAACGATATGACTGTCCAAACAATCTCCAGTGAGGAGGTTCTTTTATTTTGCCAGTCTCTATGTAATAATACAGTGCTGGCTGCTGTTAGAGATCATCTCCATTGTATTAGTAAGGAGGTAAAAGTGAATATTCTCTTGAGGATATAAGTATGCAGTTCATAGGCAAGCTCATGCAATTTCTTGCTACATAATCTTCAATGGAGCTTACAACTGAAGACAAGAATATTCACAGCTGCATTCCATTGACGTAATGCCATACCAAAATAACTAATTACTGGTTCTTTACATGTACCCTCTCTACAGATGTCACCTAATACATGTAGCTGCTACAGATGTCACCTCATACATGTAGCCTCTACTGATGTCACCTAATACTTGAACCCTCTACAGATGTCACCTAGTACTTGTACCCTCTACAGATGTCACCTAATACTTGTACCCTCTACAGATGTCACCTAATACTTGAACCCTCTACAGATGTCACCTAGTACTTGTACCCTCTACAGATGTCACCTAGTACTTGCACCCTCTACAGATGTCACCTAGTACTTTTACCCTCTACAGATGTCACCTAGTACTTGTACCCTCTACAGATGTCACCTAATACTTGAACCCTCTACAGATGTCACCTAGTACTTGTACCCTCTACAGATGTCACCTAGTACTTGCACCCTCTACAGGTGTCACCTAATACTTGTACCCAGCATCTTACAATAACATGCCACCTGAAAGATGTCACCTAATAATCTATTGATGTCCCCTAATACTTATGCCCTCTACAGATGCCACCTAAGACCTGTGCCCTCTACAGATGTCACCTAATACTTGTACCCTCTACAGATGTAACCTAACCTCTACAGATGTCACGTAATACTTGTAACCTCTACTGATGTCACCTAATACTACCTCTACAGATGCCATCTAATACTTGTACCCTGTACAGATGTCACCAAATACTTTTACCTCTAAAAAGGTTACCTAACCAATGCCACTTTCAAGATACTTGGATCTGTATTCTCCCTTATCACCTTGCACATATAAGAAGACCATTTTTCAACAATACCAGCTGTTTCCTTGGACTGGCATCTGAACTTTGGTCTAACAAGATGTATTCATATGTTATTTTTTCTGCAGTGACCAGGTGGTTCCCTTTATGGGTTGTGGTATTCATTGGTGCACTGTGCCCTTCTCGGCTTGGTGAGGGATCTTAATAAAAACATCATGTGACCAAGATTTTTTTCTAGTGACAGTGAGACTTTTTTGGAGGAACCTGGGAAATTCGAGTTACCAAAGTAGATTAGTCCTGGTTTTGCAGCAGTGAGTACCAGGATTTGTTCATCATACTACCTCATACAACATCAGTTACTTTACACCTAATCATCACCACACCAACACCAATATGCGTTCAAATCCCAGCCCATTTTTCAGACTGAAGTGGAAAATCAAGTCATACAAATGCTGCAGAAAGGAATAATAGTATGAGGTCGCAGTCCCACAGTATACGTGAGGAAGAACTCAGGGGGGGGGGGGGGGGATACGGTTGTCAGTGAATTATTGCACAATGACCACCAAACCTTGCATATATCCACTCCCACTGATTGAAGAAATAAAAAAAGATAGATCGATGCGAACTAAAATATCCACCCAGCTGGATATACAAAGTGGGTATTGGCAGCTACATCAATCCTCCGTTTTATTTGTGGTTGAAGACAGCAGCACTCACATTGTTGTGGGAACAGGTGCCGAATAGAAATGTCCAAAATGACATACCTTGAGAGGCCAACTCTTCTCAGCAACAGGTCTGCGCAGCTCCTGATCAATCGAAAGTGAAGGCGGTAGTGGAATGGCCAACACCTAGTAGCAGTGCTACTGAAGTGTAAGAATTCATTGGTCAGGTTTCGTATTATCAGAAGAGCATTTGTCATTATTCAGACATAGCTGCTCTCTGCACAGATTGATACTTAAGGACAACTCATTTTGTTAGACCACCAATTATGATAAAGCTTTTCATGCCTTCAAATCACAATATACAAGTGCACCTGCACCTGTTTTGATGCATCCATGATTTGATACAAAAGCAAGACAAATTGTTCTTCCAATGATGCCAGAGTAGGATAGGGTACTATACTGCAGCAAGATGTGGCTGGATATCTAGTCAGGTACCATCCGAAATCTGAAATCAACTAAATGATTGCAGATGCCTTAATTGTCTTGGATGCAAGATCCAGAACACACAGCCATCACAAAATAGGATGCTGAGTTTTCAAAAACTCAAATAGATGAAGCATAGATAGAAGATGATTTGGAAAAATTTTGGAGTGGGGAAATATTTTCGGATTGGCAAATTATTTACCCAAATAATTTTATATACAAAATTATTACTCACTTGGCAGGATCTAGGATTGTGTTCTATTTTATGTGGGTGCACTAATGGATGGCATTCCTAACTAATACGTTTAGCCAGATGCCGACACACAAGTTAGTCTCTAATAGTTGCCAATCAAAAGAAGTGGTTGGGCATGGAGTGGGGGAGGAGCCTTCCACATTTCGGCACAATGGCTGTATGGAATGGCACCTTCAGCACAGGAGCAATGCTGCCATTTGTTGTAGTGAGAGGGACTGCTCAAGGTTCACTAGTTATTGCAGGGGGTGGGCTGAGGGTTGTGTGGTGAACTCTTTCCATGGGAAGATGAATGACATGGCACTGAGCTTTGCACAAGGACTCCCATCCGCCAGCTATTGTTCAGTGCATGTGCCTTTTAATTGGAACAGTGTCCAGCAAAATCACCCTTGTGATACTTTTTTCAAAATTTCCAGGACAAGCCTTAGAAAAGTAACACTCACATTGAAATGTATGGCTAATTATATATATTCAGTGGCTAATAACTTTGTGATGGATACTCCAATTTAGGATGTGTAAGGACCATTTGATAGAAGCTCTTTGGAGTTCAAGATCCAAAAATTTGAAAACTTGAAAAACTAACCAGAAGGGCGATTTTGCTAGACACTGTCCCAATTACTTAAACACAATAGGACATGAGTAATACTAACACCATACGTCACAATACATGTCCATAAAAGGCAAGAGGTAGATCCACCATCTACATGGGTCAGAGCTGTTCTTTTATAATTCTCTGGTCCAGGTAGTGTTTTTATAAACCTCAGTCCTTCTATATACTGATTAGTTACTCATAATCTAAATGCGCTCTTTTACATACAAAGTTACAGACTCCCGCTCATGAATACACTAACTAACAAGTCGTTGTGCGTGAATCACAAACCCGGCGACATGGGACCAGAGATAATATATTATCTCTGATGGGACTAGCGGCGTTTGTGCTAAGAACTGAAGCGCGCAATGATTTTTTACATAAAGATTTAATCGCGATATATCGCATTTCGCGATACGCACTTCGCGGCAACACTGGATATTCATGCATGTGCACATAAAGTCGTTACTAGACCACATGCAGCTGCTGTCTGAGCTTACCGTGGTCGTGCATGAATGACGCGCTTCAGTTAGCGCTGGGCTTGGGAGGAGCCGGGGCCTTTGTGTCTGCGCCATAATACCTCTTTACTCTCATTTTCTCTTCCACTGACTGTTTACTCTCCCTCACTCTCTCGCGCTCTCTTACACATGCTCGCTCGCTCACCCTCCCTCCCCCCTCTCTTCTCCTCTCTCTCTCTCTCTCTCTCTCTCTCTCTCTCTCTCTCTCTCTCTCTCTCTCTCTCTCTCTCTCTCTCTCTCTCTCTCTCTCTCTCTCTCTCTCTCTCTCTCTCTCTCTCTCTCTCTCTCTCTCTCTCTCTCTCTCTCTCTCTCTCTCTCTCTCTCTCTCTCTCTCTCTCTCTCTCTCTCTCTCTCTCTCTCTCTCTCTCTCTCTCTCTCTCTCTCTCTCTCTCTCTCTCTCTCTCTCTCTCTCTCTCTCTCTCTCTCTCTCTCTCTCTCTCTTTCCCCTTTCCCCCTACCTCGTAAAAGAGCCGTGGCACTGAAAGCAGCACAGCCAATGTGTCCCCGCCATTGAACATGTTCAGTAATGGAGCCGTTTATTGGCTTTTTCCAAACAAGGGTCAGTAATTCAAAATTTAGGTCCAGTGTAAAGCTGGTGAGAACAGGTGGCTGCAAATCAGCGGTATAGTTGGGTCTTCACAACTGCGCGGGTTAACACGGGCTACATGCAGAGATATAATCATTGCATAACCAGGGATTAACTCACGAGAACGTTACACGAAAAGCCATTTGATTCGAATTTTTTTGTGGGCGCGCAGCGTTCTCTCGTGCCCAGACCCAATGTATGTTGATATTGATAACTAGCAATATAATCGTAGTATGGCCGAATACAGTCGAAAAGAATTCTCGCAGTATCCTAAAGCCGCCCTTCTCGATCACATCGAGCAGCAGAATGAACAGTTGGGAAGGCTAGAAACTCGCTTTAGAGGTGTGCTATATGCGTGTATTAGTTATCTGCCGGTACAGACTGCGTGTGTGCGTGTGTGTGTGTGTGTGTGTGTGTGTGTGTGTGTGTGTGTGTGTGTGTGTGTGTGTGTGTGTGTGTGCATGTGTGTGTGTATGTGTGCATGTGTGTGTGTGTGTGCGCGCGCGCGCGTGTGTGTTGTGTGCATGTGCACGCATGTGTGGCGTGCGCGTGTGTGTTGTGTGTGTGGCGTGTGTGTTGTGTGTGTGCGTGCGTGTGTGTATTTTAGTATACACGTGTATGCTCGCATATTTGTGATGTAGATGTACTGTGTGTGTTTTGCTGTTTGTTGTCGTGTTCATATAACGTTCCAACGAGTACGGTGTGCTGTGTTTGAAGTAGTGGTGTGATTGGACATTTGATGTGACGACTTTACATCTGTAGTGAGCAGTTGTGGGGGGGAGGTGATGGTGAGAGGGGTGGGGTTAGATACTAAGTGTGGTTTTTTTTCCTGAGCCTGAGCTGAGCTGTTTAGCTGACAGTACATATGTCCAGCACCACCATCATCAAACGTCATCGCTAGTCACACAACATACACACTCCGCCATCATTACCATCATCTTCACTGTCACCAACATACTTGTACTCACAGACCCACACCACTGTCATTACCATCACCTTCGCTATCACCATCATACATGTACTCACATACCCACACCACTGCCATTACCATCACCTTCGCTATCACCATCATACATGTACTCACATACCCACACCACTATCATTACCATCACCTTCACTATCACCAACATACATGTACATGTACTCACATACCCACACCACTATCATTTCCATCACCTTCACTATCACCAGCATACATGTACATGTACTCACATACCCACACCACTATCATTTCCATCATCTTCACTGTCACCAGCATCATGTACTCACATACCCACACCACTATCATTACCATCACCTTCACTATCACCAACATACATGTACTCACATACCCACACCACTGTCATTACCATCACCTTCACTATCACCATCATACATGTACATGTACTCACATACCCACACCACTATCATTACCATCATCTTCACTACATGTACTCACATACCCACACCACTGTCATTACCATCACCTTCACCTCACCTCCACCATTGCCTCTAGATGTGGTTCGTGCCTACAAGAGCCTCACTAAGGAGAAGGAGGCGCTGGACGCTGGCCTCAGAGTACTCTCCCTGCAGAAGCAGCCGCTCCCAACAGTCCCCAGTCCACTCCGGCCAGACGTTGCCACCCCGCCCCTCGAGAGATCAGAGGATGGCACCAGGAGCGGTGACGAAGGGTCCAGCGCGGGCGGGGAAAATGATACTCCCACAAAGGGAGCGGAGCCAGTGACAGAGGCGAAGCAGCGTGACGGCATTGAGGAGGGCGGGAGAGGAGAGGGGTGTGGCCAGGCCGAGGGACAAGAGGATACCGTACTAGTGCGCCAGGTGGGCACGCTGACACGTGCCCTCTCTACCCTCTCGGAGGAGCGGACTAAGCTGGAGACGAGTTATCAAAAGGATAAGAAGGCTTTGCTGGTATGTAGCAATGTATTGGCGTGTGTGTGTGTGTACTTGTATGTGCGTGTGTGTGGGGGTGTGTATGTGTGTGCGTGCGTGTGTGGATGTGTATGTAAATGAGTGTGTGCGCATGTTTATATATGTGTGTGCTAATGTGTAGTGACGTGCATGTTTGCCCTAACTTGTATGTGTGTTTTAATGTGTATCTTTGTATATGCCTTTGTCACATGGTGTGTATGGGGTCATTGTATGTGTGGGTGTGGTGTTGCCAGTGGGTGTGGTATTGCCAGTGGGTGGGGTGTTGCCGGTGGGTGTGGTATCACCAGTGGGTGTGCTGTCACCAGTGGGTGTGGTGTCACCAGTGGGTGTGGTATCACCAGTGGGTGTGGTATCACCAGTGGGTGTGGTATCACCAGTGGGTGTGGTGTCGCCAATATGTGATGTGCCACCAGTGACTCATTAATTTCCTTGGCACCTAC
The DNA here is from genome assembly GCA_963681505.1 of Eunapius fragilis. Classification (NCBI taxonomy): domain Eukaryota; kingdom Metazoa; phylum Porifera; class Demospongiae; order Spongillida; family Spongillidae; genus Eunapius; species Eunapius fragilis. The sequence continues at coordinate 1,715,929 of OY811975.1, read as the reverse complement.
TTCTTACAGTACATTAAGTATTGGGGAGGGGATGTGAGGTCTTTGGTGTGGAGATCTTTGATTGGGGTGGTTTAATGGTGGGGAGGAGGGGGGGGGGGTCATTGGTTGGAGAGACATGGGATTAAGGTGGGGTTTAGCAAGCTTGTTAGGTCAGCTGTACTTGCCTGTAGTCCCAGCAGGAGCTCCTAACAAAACAGCTGCAGACAGAGAAGGAACGAGGGGATAATGAAATTGCCAAGCTTCAGAAGCAGCTTGAAGAGGTAATGTAGTGTGTGTATGTGTGTGATTGTGTATGTGTGTGTAGGTGTTTGTGTGTGGTATATGTGTGGTATATATGTGTGTGTGTGTGTCTGTGTGTGTACATGCTTTCACCTAGCAATTTACATCACGCCATCTTCCCCAGACCCAACATCACCTCTCCCAGGAAAAACGGTTGAGGGAGGAGGACCAGACCCACCATGTGGCCATCCTGAAGGAGCTGCAGGACCTCGTGGTCAGCGAGAGGGAGGGCAAGACCTTCTACAGCGCCAAGCTGCAGGAGGCGGAGTCAGCACTCTCCAAACTGCACGCGCAGGCGTCAGAGGATAGGTGGGTGTGGCCTCCCAAGGCCAGGTATCAGGGGATAGGTGGGTGTGACCTCCAAGGCCGGGCATCAGGGGATAGGTGGGTGTGGCCTCCAAGGCCGGGTATCAGAGGATAGGTGGGTGTGACCTCCAAGGCCGGGTATCAGGGGATAGGTGGGTGTGGCCTCCAAGGCCGGGTATCAGGGGATAGGTGGGTGTGGCCTCCCAAGGCCGGGCATCAGGGGATAGGTGAGTGTGACCTCCAAGGCCGGGTATCAGGGGATAGGTGAGTGTGACCTCCAAGGCCGGGCATCAGGGGATAGGTGGGTGTGGCCTCCAAGGCCGGGTATCAGGGGATAGGTGGGTGTGGCCTCCCAAGGCCGGGTATCAGAGGATAGGTGGGTGTGGCCTCCAAGGCCGGGCATCAGGGGATAGGTGGGTGTGGCCTCCAAGGCCGGGTATCAGGGGATAGGTGGGTGTGGCCTCCAAGGCCGGGCATCAGGGGATAGGTGGGTGTGGCCTCCAAGGCCGGGCATCAGGGGATAGGTGGGTGTGGCCTCCCAAGGCCGGGCATCAGGGGATAGGTGGGTGTGGCCTCCAAGGCCGGGCATCAGGGGATAGGTGGGTGTGGCCTCCAAGGCCGGGTATCAGGGGATAGGTGGGTGTGGCCTCCAAGGCCGGGCGTCAGAGGATAGGTGGGTGTGGCCTCCCAAGGCCGGGCATCAGGGGATAGGTGGGTGTGGCCTCCAAGGCCGGGCGTCAGAGGATAGGTGGGTGTGGCCTCCAAGGCCGGGCATCAGGGGATAGGTGGGTGTGGCCTCCAAGGCCGGGCATCAGGGGATAGGTGGGTGTGGCCTCCAAGGCCGGGCATCAGGGGATAGGTGGGTGTGGCCTCCAAGGCCGGGCATCAGAGGATAGGTGGGTGTGGCCTCCAAGGCCGGGCATCAGGGGATAGGTGGGTGTGGCCTCCAAGGCCGGGTATCAGGGGATAGGTGGGTGTGGCCTCCAAGGCCGGGTATCAGGGGATAGGTGGGTGTGGCCTCCCAAGGCCGGGCATCAGGGGATAGGTGGGTGTGACCTCCAAGGCCGGGTATCAGGGGATAGGTGGGTGTGGCCTCCAAGGCCGGGCATCAGGGGATAGGTGGGTGTGGCCTCCAAGGCCGGGCATCAGGGGATAGGTGGGTGTGGCCTCCAAGGCCGGGCATCAGGGGATAGGTGGGTGTGGCCTCCAAGGCCGGGCATCAGGGGATAGGTGGGTGTGGCCTCCAAGGCCGGGCATCAGGGGATAGGTGGGTGTGACCTCCAAGGCCGGGCATCAGGGGATAGGTGGGTGTGACCTCCAAGGCCGGGCATCAGGGGATAGGTGGGTGTGGCCTCCAAGGCCGGGCATCAGGGGATAGGTGGGTGTGGCCTCCCAAGGCCGGGCATCAGGGGATAGGTGGGTGTGACCTCCAAGGCCGGGCATCAGGGGATAGGTGGGTGTGGCCTCCAAGGCCGGGCATCAGGGGATAGGTGGGTGTGACCTTCAAGGCCGGGCATCAGGGGATAGGTGGGTGTGGCCTCCAAGGCCGGGCATCAGAGGATAGGTGGGTGTGGCCTCCAAGGCCGGGCATCAGGGGATAGGTGGGTGTGGCCTCCAAGGCCGGGCATCAGGGGATAGGTGGGTGTGACCTCCAAGGCCGGGCATCAGGGGATAGGTGGGTGTGGCCTCCAAGGCCGGGCATCAGAGGATAGGTGGGTGTGGCCTCCAAGGCCGGGCATCAGGGGATAGGTGGGTGTGGCCTCCAAGGCCGGGCATCAGGGGATAGGTGGGTGTGGCCTCCAAGGCCGGGCATCAGGGGATAGGTGGGTGTGGCCTCCAAGGCCGGGTATCAGGGGATAGGTGGGTGTGACCTCCAAGGCCGGGCATCAGGGGATAGGTGGGTGTGGCCTCCAAGGCCGGGCATCAGGGGATAGGTGGGTGTGACCTCCAAGGCCGGGCATCAGGGGATAGGTGGGTGTGGCCTCCAAGGCCGGGTATCAGGGGATAGGTGGGTGTGGCCTCCAAGGCCGGGTATCAGGGGATAGGTGGGTGTGGCCTCCCAAGGCCGGGCATCAGGGGATAGGTGGGTGTGACCTCCAAGGCCGGGCATCAGGGGATAGGTGGGTGTGGCCTCCAAGGCCGGGCATCAGGGGATAGGTGGGTGTGGCCTCCCAAGGCCGGGCATCAGGGGATAGGTGGGTGTGACCTCCAAGGCCGGGCATCAGGGGATAGGTGGGTGTGGCCTCCAAGACCGGGCATCAGGGGATAGGTGGGTGTGACCTTCAAGGCCGGGCATCAGGGGATAGGTGGGTGTGGCCTCCAAGGCCGGGCATCAGAGGATAGGTGGGTGTGGCCTCCAAGGCCGGGCATCAGGGGATAGGTGGGTGTGGCCTCCAAGGCCGGGCATCAGGGGATAGGTGGGTGTGACCTCCAAGGCCGGGCATCAGGGGATAGGTGGGTGTGGCCTCCAAGGCCGGGCATCAGAGGATAGGTGGGTGTGGCCTCCAAGGCCGGGCATCAGGGGATAGGTGGGTGTGGCCTCCAAGGCCGGGCATCAGGGGATAGGTGGGTGTGGCCTCCAAGGCCAGGCATCAGGGGATAGGTGGGTGTGGCCTCCAAGGCCGGGTATCAGGGGATAGGTGGGTGTGACCTCCAAGGCCGGGCATCAGGGGATAGGTGGGTGTGGCCTCCAAGGCCGGGCATCAGGGGATAGGTGGGTGTGGCCTCCAAGGTTGGGCATCAGGGGATAGGTGGGTGTGGCCTCCAAGGCCGGGCATCAGAGGATAGGTGGGTGTGGCCTCCAAGGTTGGGCATCAGAGGATAGGTGGGTGTGGCCTCCAAGGCCGCGTATCAAGGGATAGGTGGGTGTGGCCTCCAAGGCCGGGCATCAGGGGATAGGTGGGTGTGGCCTCCAAGGCCGGGCATCAGGGGATAGGTGGGTGTGGCCTCCAAGGCCGGGTATCAGAGGATAGGTGGGTGTGGCCTCCAAGGCCGGGTATCAGGGGATAGGTGGGTGTGGCCTCCAAGGCCGGGCATCAGGGGATAGGTGGGTGTGGCCTCCAAGGCCGGGCATCAGAGGATAGGTGGGTGTGGCCTCCAAGGCCGGGCATCAGGGGATAGGTGGGTGTGGCCTCCAAGGCCGGGCATCAGAGGATAGGTGGGTGTGGCCTCCAAGCCTGGTGGTGGGCTAATAGCATCAACATAGTGGTTAGTAATGGTTATGATAGGTTCTCTCTAATCTTGAATTTGGGCCCTCTATACACGCGTTGTACACATGTTCACATGAATACATGTACGTATTGTATGTATATGTAGGGTTTCATCGAGGGGGGAGGGGCATTTGCCCCCTCTTCCTATTATATTGCTCCCCACCAATTATGGAGTGATCTTTTATAAATGCATCATAATTGTTTAGTACACACAAGTGATGGATACAACTTACATGTACATGTGTACGGCAATCCTTCTACAACAGATAAGTGACACATAGGCTCAACCTTATTTGCCTCATTAGTCCAATTTTTAATCACACCCTCTAAAAAGTCTTTGCCCCCCCCCCCCCCTCCCCCCTTTTGAGTTGTGTTGGTGATGAAACCCTGTACATGTATGTGGGATCGAGGCAGCAAAAAGGGTCCTAACGCATATTTTTTCAAGTTCGAATTATTTGATGCTCTAAGAGACACCTACATGTATGTGCTCTACGACTTCTTTCTTATGCACTGGAAATCAGTCTCTCTATCATGGAGGTACAGTACAGTGACCTGAATTTTTAATTATGTGTAAATTTTAATTGCACGTGTCAACTTTGATGCTTCTTCCTGGAAAATTTTTATAATATCGTGTTAGGTCCCTCCTTCTTCGCTGCAACGATCCCATGTATCATATGGAGTGCATTATGTATATATGCCAGGTGGTTCTACATGTAAATGAGCCGCAAAATATATTATATGAGTGGTTTATTAATTGGTGACCACAATTTAGTGTATTAAGTAATTAAATCAGTGTCAGTTCTCTGAAATCATGATAAAATATTCAAGACGGTACATTGGAATAACCTTTACAAATTAAACTCGGTGATGAGTTATTGTAGCTCAATTTTGGCAGGATTAATCGGGGTTTGAATGTCATAACCGAATGAGCCTTGTTTAGATTTCTTCAGCGTATCTAAATTACCATTTATTGGACACAGTTGAATAGCCAATAAATTGCAATGTTCTTTGTTGTAACTTTTCTCCATTATTATTTGACTGGTTAATGAATACAATTGGTACTCAGGTATGTTAAGACTGGCTACACTGTATTTGGAATTTGAATTTTCGGCGAATTCAAACATTACAACATGCCGCTTTTCTGTTTGGGTACTTCTTGAAGCTATTCTCTTTACATCAAATCTTTGTTCAATGATCCCGCAAATTAATTCAATTGATAGTTGTCATAGCAACCTTAGTAGTTTAATGCATTGCGCTCCGAAATATGGGGGCGTTTCTATACGTTTTCGCAAAACCCGGGTGATTTAATATTGTTGTTTGTGGACAAAAACAGTTATATATTGTTTATTTGACACTGGTCAAACTATTGTGGGTGGGCACAACGAAGTGTAACATCGTTTGCATAAGTTGCACAACGAAAATGATGAATTTTGTGCTTAATTTTTCGCAGTTTTAATGTTTGTCTGCAAGCGCTCGAAGCGTTTCGAAATAATGATCAAAAAGCCTAGTATAATGATTAAATGTGGGTATCCCAGAAGTAGAAGAACTGCAGAAACATGCGAAAAACTATTCTTTAATCACCCGGGTTTTCATTCTAACATTAAGTCAATTATTTCACCGTGCGTAACCGTTGTCATAGAAACAACATTATATAATAATTACGCGTTATCAATCGAAAATGTATTGGACATTATTAATCAGTGGTAACGTCTGTGTATGAATATTTATGAATAAACGCTTCCTTTGGCAGCCATTTAATAATTTTAAGTGTAGTCAGTCTTAACACACCTGAGTACACAAAAAAAAAAGCATTTGATCAACTACATGTAATTGTATCGCGGCATATAACCAAGCAAATGTTCGAACTCGTTCGGAAATACCTAAGGTATCGGCATTAACATGTTTGCATCAATACATGTATCAATATTATTAATATTCGATTCATTATTGTATTCATGATTGATATATTCACATCTTCGAATACATCAATATTAATTATCAATGTTTGCATATATTCGATACAATTAATGTGCTCGCATATTCACGTATATTGGATGCATCAATGTATTCACATATTCCAATACATCAACTTTTGCGCATATTAAATTAATGTTATTCATATAGCAATAATTAAACAATTAACGTGGTGCTTGCCATGTTTATACATATTCGATACATTAATGTTTTCAGGAGCCATGAGAACGAGCAGAGAGTGCTGTCGGATCAGCTCGAAGACGTAAAGGGGAGGCTCAAGGCGGCAGAGGAACAGAATTCCCGGGCTCCTGCCGCCCTCCTCAAGGTGCAGAGGGAGCTCGGGAGGACCCAGGTGAGTTTTTGTTAT
>OY811975.1:1629794-1707294 GCA_963681505.1 Eunapius fragilis | reverse complement strand
ATCTCTCCCTCCCAGCACTCTCTCTCCCAACACTCTCCCTCCCAACACTCTCTCTCCCAACACTCTCCCTCCCAACAATCTCTCCCTCCCAACAATCTCTCCCTCCCAACACTCTCCCTCCCAACAATCTCTCCCTCCCAGCACTCTCTCTCCCAACACTCTCCCTCCCAACACTCTCCCTCCCAACACTCTCCCTCCCAACACTCTCCCTCCCAACACTCTCCCTCCCAACACTCTCCCTCCCAACACTCTCCCTCCCAACAATCTCTCCCTCCCAGCACTCTCTCTCCCAACACTCTCCCTCCCAACACTCTCTCTCCCAACACTCTCCCTCCCAGCACTCTCTCTCCCAACACTCTCCCTCCCAACACTCTCCCTCCCAACAATCTCTCTCTCCCAGCACTCTCTCTCCCAACACTCTCTCTCTCCCATCACTCTCTCTCCCAACACTCTCCCTCCCAACACTCTCTCTCCCAACACTCTCCCTCCCAACAATCTCTCCCTCCCAACAATCTCTCCCTCCCAACACTCTCCCTCCCAACAATCTCTCCCTCCCAGCACTCTCTCTCCCAACACTCTCCCTCCCAATACTCTCTCTCCCAACACTCTCTCTCCCATCACTCTCTCTCCCAACACTCTCCCTCCCAACACTCTCTCTCCCAACACTCTCCCTCCCAACAATCTCTCCCTCCCAACAATCTCTCCCTCCCAACACTCTCCCTCCCAACAATCTCTCCCTCCCAGCACTCTCTCTCCCAACACTCTCCCTCCCAACACTCTCTCTCCCAACACTCTCCCTCCCAACAATCTCTCCCTCCCAACAATCTCTCCCTCCCAACACTCTCCCTCCCAACAATCTCTCCCTCCCAGCACTCTCTCTCCCAACACTCTCCCTCCCAACACTCTCCCTCCCAACACTCTCCCTCCCAACACTCTCTCCCTCCCAACACTCTCCCTCCCAACACTCTCCCTCCCAACAATCTCTCCCTCCCAACAATCTCTCCCTCCCAACACTCCCCTCCCAACAATCTCTCCCTCCCAGCACTCTCTCTCCCAACACTCTCCCTCCCAACACTCTCTCTCCCAACACTCTCCCTCCCAACAATCTCTCCCTCCCAACAATCTCTCCCTCCCAACACTCTCCCTCCCAACAATCTCTCCCTCCCAGCACTCTCTCTCCCAACACTCTCCCTCCCAACACTCTCCCTCCCAACACTCTCTCCCTCCCAACAATCTCTCCCTCCCAACACTCTCCCTCCGAACACTCTCTCCCTCCCAACACTCTCCCTCCCAACACTCTCCCTCCCAACACTCTCCCTCCCAACACTCTCTCCCTCCCAACACTCTCCCTCCCAACACTCTCCCTCCCAACACTCTCTCTCCCAACACTCTCTCTCCCAACACTCTCTCCCTCCCAACACTCTCCCTCCCAACACTCTCTCCCTCCCAACACTCTCTCCCTCCGAACACTCTCTCCCTCCCAACACTCTCTCCCTCCCAACACTCTCCCTCCCAACACTCTCTCTCCCAACACTCTCCCTCCCAACACTCTCCCTCCCAATACTCTCTCCCTCCCAACACTCTCCCTCCCAACACTCTCTCCCTCTCAGCACTCTCTCTCCCAACACTCTCCCTCCCAACACTCTCCCTCCCAACACTCTCTCCCTCCCAGCACTCTCTCTCCCAACACTCTCCCTCCCAACACTCTCTCCCTCCCAACACTCTCTCCCTCCCAACACTCTCTCCCTCCCAGCACTCTCTCTCCCAACACTCTCTCTCCCAACACTCTCTCTCCCAACACTCTTCCTCCCAACACTCTCCCTCCCAACACTCTCTCCCTCCCAGCACTCTCTCTCCCATCACTCTCCCTCCCAACACTCTCTCCCTCCCAACACTCTCTCCCTCCCAACACTCTCCCTCCCAACACTCTCCCTCCAACACACTCCCAACACTCCCTCCCAACACTCTCTCTCCCAACACTCTCCCTCCCAACACTCTCCCTCCCAACACTCTCTCCCTCCCAACACTCTCTCCTCCCAACACTCTCCCTCCCAACACACTCCTCCCAACACTCTCCCTCCCAACACTCTTCCTCCCAACACTCTCTCCCTCCAACACTCTCCCTCCGAACACTCTCCCTCCCAACACTCTCCCTCCCAACACTCTCTCCCTCCCAACACTCTCTCCCTCCCAACACTCTCTCCCTCCCAACACTCTCTCCCTCCCAACACTCTCCCTCCCAACACTCTCTCCCTCTCAGCACTCTCTCTCCCAACACTCTCCCTCCCAACACTCTCCCTCCCAACACTCTCTCCTCCCAGCACTCTCTCTCCCAACACTCTCCCTCCCAACACTCTCTCCCTCTCAACACTCTCTCCCTCCAACACTCTCTCCCTCCCAACACTCTCTCCCTCCCAGCACTCTCTCCCAACACTCTCTCTCCCAACACTCTCTCTCCCAACACTCTCCCTCCCAACACTCTCCCTCCCAACACTCTCTCCCTCCCAGCACTCTCTCTCCCATCACTCTCCTCCCAACACTCTCTCCTCCCAACACTCTCTCCCTCCCAACACTCTCCCTCCCAACACTCTCCCTCCCAACACACTCCCAACACTCTCCCTCCCAACACTCTCTCTCCCAACACTCTCCCTCCAACACTCTCCTCCCAACACTCTCTCCCTCCCAACAATCTCTCCCTCCCAACACTCTCCCTCCCAACACACTCCCTCCCAACACTCTCCCTCCCAACACTCTTCCTCCCAACACTCTCTCCCTCCAACACTCTCTCCTCCCAACACTCTCTCTCCGAACACTCTCCCTCCCAACACTCTCCCTCCCAACACTCTCTCCCTCCCAACACTCTCTCCCTCCCAACACTCTCTCCCTCCCAACACTCTCTCCCTCCAACACTCTCTCCCTCCAGCACTCTCCCACCCAACAATCTCTCCCTCCCAATACTCTCTCCCTCCCAGCACTCTCCCTCCCAACACTCTCTCCCTCCCAGCACTCTCCCTCCCAACACTCTCCCTCCCAACACTCTCCCTCCCAACACTCTCCTCCTAATACTCTTTCCCAAGCACTACTCTTTCAATTCCCCTTTTCCTCCCATTTATTGTCACTCATTTCCCCACCAACCCATGGCAACGGTATGCATGATCGTAATTGAATGTACATGTATCTACATCCTTCCACTTCCGAGAATGTATTCTAGAAACGTTAAGTTATCGGATGTGGCCAAGCAACCAACCACTAGACAACCAACACAACATCTGAGGAGGATGTGATTTTTGAAGGTTAAAATACAAACAGTACTTCTCTAAAATGTGACAAATCAAATTTTTTATTGCTTGGATTTCACTACAACTTCCACTTTAGGTATACTAATATTCATTGATTTTGAGTACTTACATATGAGGTGATGATGAGATGTGAACGACTCACCCTTCCCTCCTCCACCTCAGGCAGGGATTTGTCAACAATGATGTCACAGAGCAGATTTCAGCACTACAAGAAAAGGTGTCAAAGCTGAAGGTGGGTGTGGCTAAGCCCTCTGAATGTTGACAGCGTGGTTCTTGGGTGATCACGTGTGCATAGTGTAAGCTTGTTGTGGCATCAATTGTTATCACAGGCCCTGCTTAAGGTGGCCACACAGAAGATCAGCGAGAAGGCCATACTCCCTTCTAATGTTGAAGGTAATGTGACTGGTACATGCTTGATTGTATAGAGGGATGGTGTAAAGAGATGTGGGATGGTGTGGAGGATGTGGATGGAGGGATCTTGATTATGTGTAGAGATGATGCAGTTGTTTTTAAGCCCTTATCTAGGAGATGGTGTGAGTTTTATTAACACTCTCCTCTCCCCCCTTTCTCTCTCTCTCTCTCTCTCTCTCTCTCTCTCTCTCTCTCTCTCTCTCTCTCTCTCTCTCTCTCTCTCTCTCTCTCTCTCTCTCTCTCTTTTTTCTCTTCTCTCTCTCCTCCCTCCCTCCTCTCTCTCTCTTTCTCTCTCTCTCTCTCTCTCTCTCTCTCTCTCCCTCTCTCTCTCTCTCTCCCTATCTCCCTCTCTCTCTCTCTCTCTCTCTCTCTCTCTCTCCCTCTCTCTCTCTCTCTCCCTATCTCCCTCTCTCTCTCTCTCTCTCCCTCTCTATAGACATGTCTGTGAATGACTATTCCAGAATGCTGTCCATGGAGGTATGCACATGGTCCTTTAGTTTTGTCTCCTTTGCTACTGCTGTGTTGCCCTCTTGTGTACATGTGCTCCCTGCATTGTATGTTACGTATGTGTTACATCTATTCTACATCTGTGTTACATCTATTCTACATCTGTGTTACATCTAATCATGCTACATCTACATCTATGTTACATCTATTGTTCCCTATATATAACATTGATGTAACATACAGAGAACAATAGTTGTAACATAGATGTAGCATGTATGTTACATCTACGTGGGCATATATGCTTCACACCTACACGTACGTGCCCATTGAGCATCTACATGTGTGTTTTTCCCCGTATGTTATGCTACGTTGCACTCATGTAACATCTATGTAAGATTTACATGTACGGTGCTGTTACATGTATTACCCTACACACGAGCAAGTGTGTCTTTAGTGGTGAACATTTTGTTGTCGTGACCACTCCCCTCTACTTCCCTCCCCTTTTTTTTGGCGTCATGGTGATGACGCTCCTGGTAGGCGGGGCACGAGCAGCAACAGCTGGAGCTGTACCAACTGAAGGATGAGTACGAACGTTACAAACGTAGGGCCCAGACCGTTCTGAAGAGCCGTGACAGCGGCAAGGTACAGATTAAGCACCAGTACACTCACACACACACACACTACAACACACTATACTATACTGCACACTACACATGCTACACACACATGTACATGTACACACACACGCAAACACTTGTACACACACACACACACACACACACACAAACACATGTACACACACACACGCGTGTACACACATAAACATGTACACACACACACACACTCAAGGACGTAGACCTCAGCAAGGATCTGAAGGACCTACAGATCCTGAACAGTCAACAGCATGGACAGCTGGAGGCACTGAGAGCTCAGCTGGCTAGGGAAGAAGAGGACCACTCACTTCAGCTACAGTCCCTGAGAGAGGAGGTTAGGTCGCTACACGACAAACACCAGAAAGATGCACTTCTGGCTGACCTTCAGTACAAGGTTAGGGTGGACATTAGGGTGTGCCTGTAGGTCTGGGGAGGAGAAGCTAGTCTAGTAATACTGGGGGTGAGAGGTAACTAGTAAGTCTGGGGAGGAGAGGTGACTTGTAAGTCTGGGGAGGAGAGGTGACTTGTATGTCTGGGGAGGAGAGGTGACTTGTAAGTCTGGGGAGGAGATGACTTGTAAGTCTGGGGAGGAGAGGTAACTAGTAAGTCTGGGGACTAGTATGTCTGGGAATGAGAAGTAATGAGTAAGTCTGGGGAGGAGAGTAGGAGGAGGGGATTTGGGCAGGGTGAGGGGGAGTGGCTTAGGTTGTGATAACATGGAGATAGACAAATAGCCTGTCAGTCACAAAGGTCACTACCACCCCACATTCTGCCCCAAACTACGAGCGATGGATGATGCTTTTAAACCCTCCCTACCTCCCCTTACATCACTCACCCCCCCCCCCCCTTCCATCCCCACAGCAAAAACTTCAGGACCTAAACCAGCACATCCTTGGTACGCGGGAGAGGACCCTGAAGGTGGTGGCTGAGAAGGATGCAGAGCTGACCCAACTGAGGGCACTGGTGCAGCAGTTCACTGAGGGGAGGAGCCTGGGTGTGGCCAGAACACCCAGTGTGGGCAGACAACTCAGTGTGGGTAGCCAGTCAAGTTTAAACAGTGGAGGTGTGTGGAGGTGTGTGTGTGTGTGTTGTGTGAGTCTGCACGTGTATTTGTGTACATGTACATGTGCGTGTGTGTGTGTTTACAATGTACATGTATGTGCATGTGTGCTTTGTGTGTTTGTGTGAGCATGATTTCCATATGGCTATCACACGCTTGTCATGCATACATGTGACCGCACTGATCATCTGGTTACTTCCCACCATGAAGATGAGTACTACGCCCATCAGCAGAGACCCTCACGTATGGACGACTCATTGAATCTAACAACCACACCGGTACGGTTGAGTGAGTCATGAAGTGTGTGTGTGCATGTGTGTGTGTGTGCATGTGTAGTGTGTGTGTGTGTGTGTTTTTTTTTTTAAGCTTCCATGCATGCTTGTTTTCATAATACACAAGTGCAGGCCTCTATTTCAGTACTCATTTCTTCCACCACACACAGCATGGGCATGTGTTAGCCTGTTGCCACGTGTAAGCCACAGACTAAATACGTTAGCCCCCACCTCCCACCCCCACCCGTACCCATAGCTGCCCGTGTATGTGTACAACAACGTGTAGTGTATGCAATTAAAATGACCTGCACACGTGTGCTGGACACACTCACGTACTTACATACATGTATGCATGTGCACACAACACAATATTACTATTACGTATTCACTATATATACGCATGCACATGCACACACACACACACATACATGTACTCATGCACACACACGTGCACACATACACACACACACACACACACACACACACGTGCACACATACACACACACACACACACACACACATGCACACATACACACACGTACACATCAGACCACCGATGTAACAGAGGGAGCTGTTCAAAAACTGCTGGAACAGGTTGGCTAGCTCCCCACTCCACGTATGGATGTCAGCACTTTCACGCATTTAGCATATCAGCACAAAATAATTTACATTCACAAAAAATCCGTGCTGCGAGTCATCTAATGACATCCACCGTTTATACGCAGTGATATCATTATGTGACTAGCAACACCTGTTTGCAAAGAAAGCTAAACGGCTTTTACAACTTTCTTGTGAATGTAATTATTTTGTGCTGATATGAGAATGTGTGTGCTGATGTGTGAGCTGCTACCATGTACCAGGTCCTTTGATATTATAATCCAGGCGTCTTCATACCCCCCCCCCCCCCCCCCCCCCCTCCTCCAACCTTAATATAACACAGTCCCCAGCCCCTTCTGACGGACGACTGTTCCTCTACAAACACGACCAACAGAGGAAGGAGGCAGAGCATGATCTGACGAGGAGGCGGTGGCTGGAGTTGGAAGAGACTCTAAAAGAAGCCCAAGAAAGGTAAATGAATAAATGAATGGAGGGGGGGGGAGGAGGGTAGAAGGTTGGGTGGGGAAAGGGTGAAGACATAAAGGGTGGGGGGGGGGGGGGGGGGGGGGGGTTGAGACCATAGGTAGTTGATATAAAGAAAGAAAAAGAAGTTCACCCCGGGGGGGGGGGGGGGGGGGGGGGGGGATGTTTTGCAACCAAAGAGGATTGATGTAAAGAGGGGAAGTGCATCACCGCAATGGGAGGGATGTGGGGAGGAAGAGGGGGAAGACAGCTTTAAAGAGTAGTTATATAAAGAGGGGAAGTGCATCACCACGGGGGGGCTAGGAGGGTGGGGGGAGGGGGGTGCAAGGTGATGATGTGTAAGGGTTATATGAGGAAGAGGGAACCATTGCCTCTCGTAACCTAGGTGACATGGTATATTTGCTAGCGGCTGTGTACGTCTCGCTTTGTGCAGGGAACAGAAGTTTGCCGAACAGAACAAACTGCTAAAAGAGGAGATCAGAAAGCTGGAGAGAAACAGGTAGAAACTTTGGGAGGGTAAGGTAAGGTAATGGAGGAGGTGAGGAAGTGATGGAGGATATCAATGGTGTGAGGAGGAGGGGGTGAGTTGTGAGGGGTTAAGGTGGATGACGAGTGAGGGGACGCAGTGGGGGGAATACATACAGTATTAGTGGAGGGGGTACGGGAGGGGTACGTGCCCTTGCTGGGTGTGAACTCGGAGGAGCTTGGCAGCGTCTGTATGTGTACATTACCCTTGTTGGGCATTATTTGGAATGCATCTTCACTTCATTCTGTTAGATCCAGAGAGACGGAGAACTTTGAGTACCTCAAGAATGTGGTGTTCCATTACATGTGTGCAGAAGGTGCTAGCAAGGAACAGATGGTCACGCCCATATCAACCATACTGCACTTCAGCCCTGAAGAGGTGATGTGTGTGTGCCTGTGCACATGTGCTGGGGTATGTGTGTGTGTGTGTGCCTGTGCACATGTGCTGGGGTATATGTGTGTATGTGCCTATGCACATGTGCTGGGGTATGTGTGTATGTGTGTGCCTGTGCACATGTGCTGGGGTATGTGTGTGTATGTGCCTGTGCACATGTGCTGGGGTATGTGTGTGTATGTGCCTGTGCACATGATATGTACTGTGTGGTGACATGGCGCTGGGGACTAGTAGTGTATTGTGACATGGGGCTGGGGACTAGTGGTGTATAGGGACGTGGGAATGAGAACTGTAGTGTACTCTTTGATCAAAATGGCGGATAGGGCTACATGTACATTCATGTATGTACATGTATGCCAAATGCACCTGCAACCTGTGCATGCACAACTGTGTTGCATTTATTTGGCATGCTGGCTTGCTACATTTTCCTCGCGTTACCTTGTACCTTACTGTAAGCCTGTGCTCCCCTACCATCAGGTCCAGCAGATCAAAGATGGGTCAGGAGCCAAGAAATGGACTTACAAATTCTAGCTGCATATGTCCCTCCTCCTCCTCCTCCTCCTCCTCCTCTTCCTCCTCCTCCTCCTCCTCCTCCTCCTCCCCTTCCCCCATTCAACTCTCTCATTCTATTCCAATTTCTCTCTTTTATTGAAAAGAAGTTATGGGTTGGTATGTTATTCAAACAGGCTACACCAGTTCACTGACAGTAGAATACACTGTCCTGGATCTAATGTTTGTGCACACATACACACACACACATACACGCTTTCACACACAGATTAAATCATAGTACGACACTATGAGGAGGACCCTCCCTCCACCCCCTCCAAGTTCTGCATGAAGACGAGGAGGCTGGTCAGCTGCAGGAAGTGGGTGTGGCAGCAGGAAGTGGGTGTGGTAAAGGGCCTGATAAAAATGGTTGACTAGACTAACCTCGAATGTTCCGAACGCCATCGATATGGCTCCAACCTTGTACAGTACTTCTGTAATGGCCGTTGCAATGTAGTATGGACATTCCTGTAGGAAATAAAGTGATACACCACCGTTGGACAGTTGAAAATTTTAAAAGTATCATGAGATCATATTCACACACACACACAATGGTAAAACTCACAACTGGCAGCTGTACAAATATTGCATACTTTGCTGTGGCATTAGCGCACAGCGTTTTTACTGCTTGTGGGGACAGGTACCTGAGGTAGCCATCTTGGTCACAGCAGTTGAACTGAATCAGATTGAGATATGGGGAGGGAGAGGGAGAGGTCATGTATGAGATATGGGGAGGGAGAGGGGGAGGTCATGTATGGAGGGAGAGGGGGAGGTCATGTATGAGATATGGGGAGGGAGAGGGGGAGGTCATGTATGAGATATGGGGAGGGAGAGGGGGAGGTCATGTATGAGATATGGGGAGGGAGAGGGGGAGGTCATGTATGAGATATGGGGAGGGAGAGGGGGAGGTCATGTATGGAGGGAGAGGGGGAGGTCATGTATGAGATATGGGGAGGGAGAGGGGGAGGTCATGTATGAGATATGGGGAGGGAGAGGGGGAGGTCATATATGAGATATGGGGAGGGAGAGGGGGAGGTCATGTATGGAGGGAGAGGGGGAGGTCATGTATGAGATATGGGGAGGGAGAGGGGGAGGTCATATATGAGATATGGGGAGGGAGAGGGGGAGGTCATGTATGGAGGGAGAGGGGGAGGTCATGTATGAGATATGGGGAGGGAGAGGGGGAGGTCATGTATGAGATATGGGGAGGGAGAGGGGGAGGTCATGTATGAGATATGGGGAGGGAGAGGGGGAGGTCATGTATGAGATATGGGGAGGGAGAGGGGGAGGTCATGCATGAGATATGGGGAGGGAGAGGGGGAGGTCATGCATGAGATATGGGGAGGGAGAGGGGGAGGTCATGCATGAGATATGGGGAGGGAGAGGGGGAGGTCATGCATGAGATATGGGGAGGGAGAGGGGGAGGTCATGCATGAGATATGGGGAGGGAGAGGGGGAGGTCATGCATGAGATATGGGGAGGGAGAGGGGGAGGTCATGTATGAGATATGGGGAGGGAGAGGGGGAGGTCATGTATGAGATATGGGGAGGGAGAGGGGGAGGTCATGTATGAGATATGGGGAGGGAGTAGGGGGAAGTCATGTATAAGATATGGGGAGGAGAGGGGGAGGTCATGCATGAGATATGGGGAGGGAGAGGGGGAGGTCATGTATGAGATATGGGGAGGGAGAGGGGGAGGTCATGTATGAGATATGGGGAGGGAGAGGGGGAGGTCATGTATGAGATATGGGGAGGGAGAGGGAGGGAGGTCATGTATGAGATATGGGGAGAGAGAGGGGGAGGTCATGTATGGAGGGAGAGGGGGAGGTCATGTATGAGATAGCTGTAACACATACCCTTTGCTGAATGGGTTGCATCAATGCGATGGTTTCGTTGAGAGAAGTTTTGTTAGGGTTAAATGTGCTATTCACAAGACTATTTACAGATGGACGCTAAAAGCATGGAGAGAGAAAAGGACATTATCTTGTATTTTGTATTCTTCTCAATAATATATGTGTCATACACTATTAGCATTAAGCCAGGGATGAATACAGATGGATAATTAGTTATCTTGGCATTTTGATTTGACTTCCCTTTCGGAAACTGACCTCTGACCTCTGTGACTTTCCCTGAAAGGACGCCCAATCACAGACACCTTGGCTGGTTGCCAATGCAACGTTTGTATTATAAACCATCTTTAAAACTTAATGCCCTCAACTTTAACACAAAACAACACACACATACATACATACATACATACATACATACATACATACATACATACATACATACATACATACATACATACATACATACATACATGTACATACATAAATACATACATACATACATACATGTACATACATAAATACATACATACATACATACATACATACATACATGTACATACATAAATACATACATACATACATACCTACGTACGTGCATGCATACATACATGGATACATACATACATACATACATGTACATACATACATACATGCATACATACATACACACACACACACACACACTCACACATACATGCACCCACACATACTCATACAGACTGACATGCACACATAACATTGCGTATGAACCCGCTTAAAGTGATCCAGGGATGGGCGATATCTTCGCCCATCCCGTGCAACCGCTAAATTGGTTTGCATGCATGCATTTGTATCACTCCTCCCTCCTCCACTCCCTCACATTTGTACCACTCCTCCCTCCTCCACTCCCTCACATGCACTCACAACTTTCGGTCTGTCCAAGAACGCCACAATGGCGGTCGCGTAGGTCAACATCATGATCACGATTACAGCTACGCTGTACTGTATGGGGAGAACGAGAAGCTAACACATCGGATATCATACGTATCCAAAAATCTCGATATCAAAACGATCTCAATTTACACATGCCATAAAATACCTACGTACGTATGCGTCAAATACCACCAAAGATATAATTCGCGGCTACCAAACGCGCGGGGTGTGTGTAGGTGGGAGTGGATGTGTGCGTGCCTACATAAGAGTAGATTGCCTCAACGCGTTTTTTTCCCCGCCATTCCCCCCCACCACCCTCCACCCCTCCCGTACCCTCTCACCGTTAAGAGAATAAGCTTGTGGTTGAAGAAGGTTAGGGTGAGGCCCATCATCGCGAAGAGGATGTGGAGCGATCCGGCGATGATCATGAGCGAAGGGCCAGTTTTGAACTGCCGCTCAGCGAGCGGCGCGTAGGACTGTATGGATTGTACTCCGTAGGCCCCCACAGCCACCATTCCAACCCCTGCGCCCTGCAGATAATGGAAGGGAGGGGGGAGGGGGGGGGGGGGTGGAGGGGGGGCAGTAAACCGTTTGCCGGTTTAAGCGGCTTTGGCTTTCCAAACATGCTGCCCACTTGAGCGTTCGCACTCAACTCACAAGGAATAGGAGGTTGAACACGAAGAAGGCGCCTCGTAGCTTTCCCGTGACTTCTCCCATCGTTTTAACGATTAATGGATCAAGCTTCTGTGCAAATTACCGGCAAAGATCATAAACACCCGACGTGTTGAGTGTCTTCACTTCCTATTGGGCGGGGCTACTGGGCCATGGTAATGAATAATCATGGCGCGGCCAATTCAATATCTCAGTAACCAACCGTAATTTCAGAAGTGCAATTATTTTGGGCGTGTTTTCAAAACCAAAAATAAGACTGGAGACCGTTTAAACGGACGTGATTGAGTCCCGAGTTGAGATTTCATCACCATGTTTTGGTTGATTTCGGTAGCAGAGACGCATGCACAGTGTACGCATAAATTTGACCGATCTATTTCAGGTACTGTGTTCAAGGCAATGCAAGTAACCATGCAGGTGGTGGACTCCTTTGCTTTCTTAATTAGAAGCACATCTTGCCCAGTGCCAAAGTGAAGGCCTTGCGAGCACTAACATCGGATTTCGTAGACTGTCCCATTTTCCAATGCATTGCAACCTCTGGGGGGTGCGGGTGCACCGGACCACCACACGCACATTCAATTTAACAGTGTTCGCGTTTGGTTTGGCAGAGATAAAATATATTATCTCTGGGTTTGGCAACGAGGAGCGATGCAGACTCAATTATAACGGAGACAATATATAATCTCTGATTATACATGTACATGTTGGCCGCAACAATTTGCTATGCTTACGAACTGCACAGCTGTATACTGTTAGTATCTCTGCTGCAATTATGTCATACTATAACTGTACTACTAGTACCAGACTTGCGTGCATGTAGTAGCCAAATGCAGGCAAGAACGGGCAATTGTCTACTGAAACATTCATTTTATTGCCGTACTTACTGTCCTGCTCATCTGATTTACGCTAAACCCGAATTGCACCAAAAGCGGCCTGGACCGCTCGTCTCTGACAATGGATAGCTCTTCGTTTCTTCCAGCGGAATCGTGAACGAAGTTTCTAAGCATATCACAATATAAATCGATATGATACGGATATTTTGGCTTGCGGCCAAATCCATCGTAGTACAATGGTGGCTGTGAGCTAGGAGGTGAGAGGGGGGGGGAACTGCAAGCTGCAAATTGAATCTTCAGATCGAACATTTTGCATAACCCTGTTTAAAATGCGCGCCGCTTTAGACAGCTTTAACAACGCGGGGAGGGTGAAGGTTTGCAGGGAAGTTCAGGACTGGCTGGAGAGGAAAGCACAGCATGCGTACAGTCGTGTGCGCCGGGTCACGGTCACACGAACTACATATAGTGGATTTCACAGGGGATAATATCGTGTTCCGGACCTTGGGTTTTACCCTATCGACCTTGGGATCTGTTCCATCAAACATATTCAAAGTGCCTAAGACAACAGTGAATACATTTGATGGAACAGATCCCAAGGTCGATAGGATAAAACCCAAGGTCCGGAACACGATTTTTTTTCCTGTGTTACTATAAGAGCATATGACCCCTATCACCCCACCGGAGTACTCACGTGCATACTATATGAATTAATTGTACCACCACAACACAACGTGCAACGAAACGTAAACACGAAACAGTTTTTAAACACCATCATGATAGAAGGTGAATAAATGCGTGTGGTTGACATGATCAAAAAAAAAAAAAAGGAATCCGAAGTGTCTCCATTTATTAAAATGGCGCTTTAAAGTCGCATAGCATTTATTCCTGGGATCGGTCCTCCTATTGAGTCGGCATACAATACATACTAATGGCATCTTACATGGACGAACTCACCTCCGTCAGCTTGTATATGCAACGTGCTATGACTGCAGACCACCCTGTTTGATGGCTACTCCCCACAAAGCGATTGTTATGAAGAAGAAATATAATACGGTAATAGCATTACCCCATCTCCTAACCTTCCTCTGTTCCAATTAAGCACTTACCTAGCACCACACCCCCTCCCGGTATCCCCATGGAAGTATTCATGGAAGAGTAGCAGATCCTTCCAGTGGGGGTCCTTTGCGTAACGCTCCGCCCCACCGTGACAGGGCCGATGGCCATCGGCATCTGGCTCGAAGAGGGAGACCAGCCTCCTGCTGAGTTCCTTGCTCACTTGCTGCAAGTTCATCTCTTCTCCGCCATTGGTGGGACACCTCACCTTGAGGTCATCTCCGTAGAAGAAGTGTAACCTTTCCAGTGACTCAATGATGAGATAATTGACTATAGTGAGGATGGGGTTGTGAGGGAGAGATAGAGGGGGAGGGGGGAATAGGGGACAACCAGCTACTATAAACTGACCACAAAGCCAAATAGGTCCTCTCCAATTGCTGTTTCCTGTAATGTGACCAGCAGTTGGACATGACCCAATAAATAACGTAGGATTTATGCCAGATAAACTCTGACCTCCAAACATGTGAGTTTTGCTTTCACCTGGGACGTAGCTCACGGACAGGCTGTCCCCGAATGCTTCCATACTAAAGGGGTGGTCTCCGTATTTTTTAGAAAGGGAGCGTATGCCGTACGGGGAGAGGAACTCTTCCTCGTCCAGCATGTACTGGAGCATACATCTCAAGCTGTCTTCCCGAGGGATGGCCAGCAGATGGTGGGTGTGCCACTTGTCAATGGAAGAACGCTAGAGGGGAGGGGTGAGGGAGAGGGGGTGAAGGGTGGAAGGGGAGGTGAGGGTGCAGATGAAAGAAGTTAGGAGTGAGGGTGAAAGGAGAGGTGAAGTTGAGAGGGTAAGGTTGCATGGTAGGTGAGTGTGAGTTGAGGGATGAAAGGGACGAGGTGGAGGGGTTGGATGCAAGTGGTAAAGGTGAGGGGATGGAAGGTGAAGGAAGATCATGGGTAGAAGGTGGAAGGGGAAGTGGTCAAAGGAGAAGGGGAAAGAAAAAATGGTAAAAACACAAACATCATTCATTAGGTTCACACGGACTGCTATGTGAGGTCTGTTCTCCAAAAACCAATCCATTCTCTTTCGAAACCCTTTCAAGCGTTGCAAAACCCCTTCTTCGATGACGAGGTTTGCGAACAGAGGTATCAAGCCAACAATTGACTTTATTCGGATTGGCTGGCTGTTACCATCTGGTGTCCTAGCAAAGGATAACGAGATGCATCATGAGTAAATGAAAACCATTTTATGGGAAAAGAATTATACTTAGCCCTAGTACGTCATAAACATTGGCACATGATATACTGTCGTCTATTATGTAGAAAGAACGCTCTGGGTCTCCCATAATGTGTGTCTTCCCCAATACAGTGTGACCCTCACCTCAGATGGTCGTAGTAGAAGCCATCCTCCTCATTCCACAGCCCACCATCCTTCTTGTTCATGGCGTCCACAATGGCCTCGTAGTGTTCGAAGAACTTTGAAGCCATGTCCTCGTAGGTGCTCCTGTGCGTCGCGAGCTCCAGCGCAATGTCAAGCATCGTCACACAGAAGAAGGCCATCCAAGCTGTGCCGTCCGCCTGCTCCAGGATCACACCATTGGGGAGTGTCCTGGAGCGATCAAATATGCCTTCGCAAAAAAAGGGTACGGAAACATGTATTTCATTTGACATGCCAACAAACAGGATTCAACATACCAACGTTATCTAAACCCAAGAATCCTCCCGCAAATAGGTTCCTATCCAAAGGGTCCTTGCGATTCACCCACCTGCACAACACAAACACAAAATTAATAATTACATTCGGGCCCAACATGCCAAATGTGGATCCCCCCTTTTACCAATTGAAGTTAAGAATGAGCTTATGGAAGCACCGCTCCAGGAATTCAACATCCCTGGACCCTTTTGGCGCAGTCAACTTGTACACCCTCCACACCGCCCATGCATGCACTGGCGGGTTTACGTCGCTGAAATTGAACTCGTACGCCGGGATCTGCCCGTTGGGAGCCATGTACCACTCCCTCATGAAGAGGATGAGCTGTTCCTTTGCAAATTCAGGGTCCACCTTTGCAAAGGGGATCATGTGGAAGGCCAAGTCCCAAGATGCGTACTGCCAGCCATGGAGAGACAAGGTCAATTAAAAATAGATTTACACAGATTAGAGTTGTGCTTTATGGATGGGGATTGAGGTTAGCAATTAAAAAAAAAAGAAGTAACGTGGACCAGCATACCATGCATACTGCCCCTCCCCCTCCATACTGCCCCTCTCCCTCCATACTGCCCCCCATACTTATTGGAGAAATGTGACATCACGCTTATTCTGAAGGGGTTGGGTTGGGTTGGGTTGGGGGGGAGGGAAGTACTATCAAACAATGTAGACCCATTAGGCCATACTGCCAAGTGAGATGAAAAATGAAAATTTTTATTTTTTAACTGATTGCATCACATTATGTAATAAGCACATTTAAAATAAGCAATACAACATGCAGAAATATTCACCTTGAGGTCTTATTATTATGGGGGGGGGGGGGGGGGGGGGGTGAATGGGAATAATAAAAAGCACTACCAGCATCATACCCAGGGATACTCCCATTTGTCAGGCATGGAGATGACATCTCTATTGAACAGGTGCTGCCAGTCCAGTGTACTTCGCTTCAGCTTTCTTTCATGCGGGGGTGTCATTTGTTTGGGATCTCCATTCATCCACTCGTCCATCACATAATAGTAGAACTGCTTGCTCCATAACAACCCTATTTTTTTTCCATTATTTGGGGGGGGGGGGGGGGGGGGGGGGAAGGGTGTGTGCGGATGGAAAATAAAGTTGTTATATCAACTATATTATATGACATAAGCAATTAATAGCGGCTTTGGGTAGTAGGGGTAAGAGAGGTGTGTAGAGGGGGGGGGGGGGGGGGGGGGGGGGGGGCTTGCCTGCATAGCATTGCCTTGTTATTTTGACCTGCTCTGGCGACAGCGTGTCTGCAAGCAACGCATCGTAAAACGAATCCGTTTCCTTCTTTCGTCGTTCCACGATCGCATCGAAGTTGTCGAAAGGGTTATCCGTCTTGTAATCCGTGAGCCTCAAGCGGATGTACTGTTCCCCGCCGGCTGGCACCTCTAGGATGTAATGCGCGGCCATTTTGGTCCCACACCCGTCTGGGTTCACTGCTTCTTTCTCCTGCTGCACGACATACCTTGCAAACCCCAAGAATAAAAAAGGTCACGCAGGTTCTTCATCGCATTGTATTTCGAACCAATCCGTAATTTATCATATGCCACCCGAAATTTGCATGTGCGATGCAAGCCGTTACATGTGCGATGCAAGCCGTTACATGTGCGATGCAAGCCGTTACATGCGCGATGGAAGCCGTTGCATGATGGTACGAAAAACAGGCAAGATTTAGTACAATTCAATGCAATATGATATGCATATTTCTTTTCTTTGGGACTGGTTGGCAGCAATGTGTGTGTGTGTGTGTGTGTGTGTGTGTGTGTGTGTGTGTGTGTGTGTGTGTGTGTGTGTGTGTGTGTGTGTGTGTGTGTGTGTGTGTACGTGTGTGTGTGTGTGTGTGTGTGTGTGTGTGTGTGTGTGTGTGTGTAAGACGCAAACAAACAGAACCACTAACGAAATTTGCAATGATAAGTTAAAAAGATTTAAAAAAAACACGGTCCATACCCGCTGGATTACATCACCGCTAGCGGTGGGGTACGAGATCTGACGTAGTATACACATATTTAACTGGCTAGATCACCAAAGTAGCTAACTAGAATAGGCGTGCCTTCCTATTTATGGATGTCGAATGGAAGTTCGTAAAAGCATTGCGCTCCCTAGCCTGCAATAAGGCTTGGTTAAGTGGTAAACTTTTGCTTGGCATGCAAAGATTTCAACGATTTTACCACACCACTTACGAATATAATTAATTTCAACCGCCGTCCCGCCCCCACTATTTGAACCGTTCCTATACGCGCGGCGTGTCGGGGGCAAATAAATGGGCGCGTCCACAGCGGGAGGTGGAGACCTGACCTCATTTTTGGAATTTGCATGTTAAGTAATGACTCCCCCCCCCCCCCCCCCCCCCGGGCCCCCCCCCCCCCCCCAATTACCCGCACGGCCCCCGTGTTTTCTACGCCTGCATTACCTGTGAAAGGCGTCCTTTACATAAGGCGAGCTATTCTCTTCGCATCCGAACAACTTTTTGCTGTTCGTCTCGTTCTCAGTCCACAAAAGCTCCGGTTTCCCCCCCTTCTCGTCCTCGCTCACGTACAGGTAGCTCTCTCCGAGCGTTTCATGTTCGCAGAACACGCTGTCATCTCCGATCTGGCGCATCACGGGTTTATTGGTGTGTCCT
The DNA here is from genome assembly GCA_963681505.1 of Eunapius fragilis. NCBI lineage: Eukaryota > Metazoa > Porifera > Demospongiae > Spongillida > Spongillidae > Eunapius > Eunapius fragilis. Next base: position 1,688,942 of record OY811975.1, on the reverse strand, counting down.
TCGCGTTCGTGCCCCCATGCCCACGTGTTCCGGTACCACAGCGTCGGCAGGACGTGCACTCTAGCATCGGCGGGCCCGCGGTTGCACACTTTTATCCTCACCAGGACGTCGCACGCTTCTTCGTTGGCGTATTCCACGAACATGTCCCAATACTTTCCCTCGTCGAACACCCCCGTGTCTTCGAGTTCGTATTCGCGGTCGTCTAACCCCCGCTTCCTATTCTCCTCCAACAGTTTGGCGTACGGGTACTCGCTCTGTGGATACTTGTACAGTCCCTTCATGTACGAGTGGGTGGGCGTGGACTCGAGGTAATAGTAACACTCCTTGACGTCTTCCCCGTGGTTTCCTTCGTAGTTCACGAGGCCGAACAGCCTCTCCTTGAGGATGGAGTCTTTCTCGTTCCAGAAACACAACGCGAAGCAGAGACGACACTGGCGGTCACAGATTCCCAGCAAGCCGTCCTCACCCCAGCGATAGGCCCGAGAACGGGCTTGTTCGTGCGTAAAATAACTCCAACTATAGACGAAGCAAACGAGGGGAGGTAGGAGGAATGAAAAAAAACAAAAAAAAAAAAACTTTTGACTTGCTATATACCCTTCCCCCCGGGGATTTTGCCCAAACTTACCAAGAGCCGTCCGGGGAATAGTCCTCTCGCACGGTTCCCCACTGCCGCTCGCTCAGGTAAGGTCCCCATCGCTTCCAGTTTTCGCTCCGGTCTTTGTCCTTGCGAAGACGATCCGCCTCTGTGGTATCGAGGTTGATAGCCGCGGCGATGCTCTCGATGCGTTTAAAGGTCTGCCCACGGGGTGATGTCCGTGTCGGACTATCCTGAGGGCTAGTAGTCATCTCTTCACACATTTTTATTGCGCGCGAGGTTCGATGTTTGTTTTAAAAACAACACGTCCAAACGAGCTTAATATAGTTTGATTTGCCGAGCTATAGGGAGTTCAAACGGATGAATACATGCTTTTAAACGTCTATTGTCCTGAGTACATACCCCGGTGCACGGCAGATAAAAAGGTTTTTAGAGTTTACATGACGCATTAATACCGCTATGCATGTGCATGAAATCACTCAGAGTACCGTATACCGTACACGGTGCCACTACATTGTATGTCAGCTGGTTGCATGCGCCGACTAGATATAAATGGCTTGAGGCTTGCATTAAATGTACTGACGGCCGGTATACGTTCAAGATCGGCAGTTGATATTGACTGGCAGCTCTATAGATTTTTATACACCTGCAATAGTTAGCTGCATGTATGGCGTATTACAGCGCTGCATCACTTCGCATTGAAGTTAGCGCGTTTTTACTGTATTTAATAATGATTATATAAGTTAGCATTCCATTAGGATACGATATGGATGACCAGCTCATAATCAGTCAGTCGTTAATAGAACATGTGTGTGCCGCGAAATCGCACGTCGCGGACTCGGCCCATGATAACGTGCGACTTGTATAATGATGCCAACCTTCTTGGGTGACACTTTGCCACGCATGCAGCCGCGTGTTCCTAAGTTTTTAAAAAGATGTGTAGGGCAGCCCCTTCAATGCTGCATGTCCTACGTGTATAGGGGTGAGCACATACGTACGTTTAACTTACCTGAAGGCAGAATGTGACGGATATACCCTCTGATGTATAAGCAACAAACCACACGCACAATCGCGGACAAGCCTGATGATAGTTTTATCTCAATGGTGCATGCAAGAGGGCTCATATACTTAATTTGGTCCAGTTCCTATAATACTGCTGATCTTGTATGAACCTGCATAATGTATACAGCGCTACCTGCTATGTTTAGGATCGAGGATTTATGTGTACGGGCGGCGTTCTCGCATGTTTGTTGAGCATTGCGCATTCGTTTCGTTTTGCAAGGAATGCATGCATGTGGAGAGGCTATGCATGCATGTGGAGAGGCTATGCATGCATGTGATTGCATTTGGTGATGCAGAAAAGATTGATACGTATAAGCAACAAAGCACATCTGTTGCTCGTTATGATGCCACAGGGTACCAATTAACCATGTACCATGCACTGGGAAACCAACCATAGCTTTAACCCCGTTACCTTGCGGGGTCATGCATTGCTTTCAACAGGTACACCTGCATGTGCATGGCAGCATGGAACGGGCAGCATGCAATTTGTATCAGTGGAACTTTCATTATAACTATATATAGTGGCATCCACCCCCCATTGATTAACATGCATGCATGTCATGTGTATGTATAATTCCCCTGTGAAACTCTGGAGGTTTCATGCAATTGAGTAGAATTATAGAGGTGGACACGTGGCCATTTGTGTAAGCTCCAAAATGGATCCAGACAAACTCAATCCCCTGGCTGTTACCCCAGAGTAGATGTGCATGTACTTGTGGCAATTGAAAAAACTGAGGCTTCTAATGAAAAAGGAAAAATGATATATTAGCACACCCAATTAAACTGAATGGGAAATGTAGGTCTATTTCAATAAATACATATTTCATTTTTAGTGCAGAAGCCTTGTTTCAATTCCTTGCATTTTACTTCATGCACCCAATCCTATAAACCAACAATTTTCTCGTAGATTGGTATGCAAGTATCATTTCTTCAGCAACAGAGAACTCTATATGTGGAACAGCATGTCATTGCACCCATAATGTTCAAGCCTTCAAGTCATTATTGTGTGAGGTTGACCTTTCTAACTTTTGCAAACTTTTTTCCTATTTATAAAAGCATTTTGTATGCCAGATTACTTGCCTCTCCAGTTATTATCTACGTCGAATGCTGAAAAGTGTGAATTGCTTAATACTACTTTGCATGAGTGTTTACAAATGATGATGTCATGCTGTTTACCACCTTTTGCTCATCGAGTGAAAGATGGCACATAATACATTCTCTTTTGATGTTGCCCTCGAAGCATTACACCACCTTTCTTTTAAATGCTCTAAATCCCCTCATGTGCATAAAAAAAGGCCTCCATCTTTGCCATCAAACTATCGTCCAATATCATTAACTAATATATCTTCATGCAAGGTCATGGAAACCATTGTGTCTCACTCTACTATGTCTTACCTCCCATCAAACCAGTGGATCTCTTCTGACCAGTTTGGGTTTCTTCCCAGACGCTCTACATGCACTCAACTACTAACAATGAACTCTGAATAATGATATGGGTCATCATTTGTTGACAATCACCTGAAAGTTGATACAGACTATATCGGCGTTGCAAAAGCTTTGACACTGTCTCTCATACTATTAGTAAACTGATGCTCAAAATTAAAGCAAATGGAATTGGCCCTCAGGTAGTCTTGAAATGGTTATCATCCTTTCTATACCACCGTTCACAGTGTGTATATTGGAGAGTGTTTGTCTAAGCTGTTATAGCATATTTAATGTGAGTACTGCCACATCTCCTGGCCAGTGCCCCGACTGTCTCCTCCCAGGTCACGGTGCGTACTGCCACACCTGGCCAGTGCCCTGACTGTCTCCTCCCAGGTCCCTGTGAGTACTGTCACATCTCCTGGCCAGTGCCCTGACTGTCTCCTCCCAGATTCAGTCTGATGTCTTAATTAAGGTACAATATAGTAGTCTCGCATCCAGAACCGATATGATGTAATTCCATTCCGCTGTTGAGAACTTGGTTAACCACGGAATGGAATTACATCATCTCTACGTGGCCATGGTAACCTGGGTCTGGGTACGAGACTAGTAAAAAATATAGGACAGGAACCGGAACCTAAGAGGCCTCTGCCATAGCCGCGCGCCTGAGCTATTCTTTCAACAAACTTCGAGCAGGACATGTACATTTTTAACCTATTGCAGTGTGTTGTGTGTTATTTAATGTGTATACCTTATATTTATGACATGGCTCAAACAATAATTCTAATGCTGCAAAAACAAAAAATGCACTTCCTAAATGCAGAGAATTATTATAAAAACAAATCTGATTCAGCATGCAGTTACACCATCTGAGATACCACCTAGCTTATTTTTACTTTCACAGTTCAGTTATAATTGGAAACGAAAGGTTCCTGATGAGTGACAAAACTATGAAACTCATGTACAATAAATGCACCTAGCTTCTCTTATTAGTTCGGGCTTTGACAAATCTTTTAACTTGCATTTGTCAGAATCAATCATGCTTTTTAATGCAGCAGCTGATTCCATCACTGCAGAGATATTGCCACCTCTAACCTGCGCCAGCACAGTTTGTCTAGCAAAATTGAAGAACAGCAGTTTCGGCAGCTGTTCGATCTCTCCTCTCCGGCCCATAGAGCTCGCTTATTATCAGTCTCATCACGTCATGCTGCTTCTTGGCTTACTGTTATCCCCTCTCCAGGCCTTAACCTGCATCTAGAGCCTAACGAATTTCAGGTTGCCATCAAGTGGTGGCTGGGTATGCATGTTTCCTTTGGCTCATGCTGTCCCTATTGTCCTAACCACAGGCTGGACCCGCTTGGTCACCATGCAATGACGTGAAAACACGGAGGTGATGTGGTCTTGCGTCAAAACAGCCATCGTGACATTTTTGTGGAGTCCTGTCATAGGGCTTGCTTAGGAGGTCAGGTCGAAGATGGACGTGGTGTTGGTCTTGATAGGCATGCAGCACTCTTGTCCTGCTGACATACTTGCTAAAAATAGGCACCTTGGCAAACCCGCTGCTTTTGACCATACTATCACTTCACCGCTTAGCCTAACCACTTTGACTAAAGCGGGGGTGAGGTGTGGGTCTTCTGCTCTGGTTGCTGAGGCGAGAAAGCATAATGCCAATGATGCTATAGGTGTGCTGAGCTTAGATGGGTGGATATTAGACTCCTGCAGGAGCATATACAGATACTTGACTCCTGCAGGAGTCATACATATAGAGATACTTGACTCCTGCAGGAGTCATACATAGAGATACTTGACTCCTGCAGGAGTCATACAAATAGAAACACTTGACTCCTGCAGGAGTAATGCATAGAGATACTTGACTCCTGCAGGAGTCATACATAGAGATACTTGACTCCTGCAGGAGTCATATACTCGACTCCTGCAGGAGTCAAACACAGACATACTTGACATCCGCAGGAGTCATGCATATTGAATAGTTGACTCCTGCAGGGTCATAAATAGAAATAATTGACTCCTGCAGTAGTTATACATAGAGATACATGACTCCTGCAGGAGTCATACATGTAGAAATACTTGACTTATGCAGGAGTCATGCATAGCGATACTTGACTCCTTCAGGAGTCAGAGATACTTGACTCCTGCAGGAGTCATGCATATAAAAATACTTGACTCCTGCAGGAGTCATACAAAGAGATACTTGACTCCTGCAGGAATCATATACTAGACTTCTACAGGAGTCATACACAGAGATACTTGACTCCTGCAGGAGTCATAAATATTGATACTTGACTCCTGCAGGTGTCATGCATAGAAATAAATGACTCCTGCAGGAGTCATACATAGAGACACTTGACTCCTACAGGAGTCAAACATATTGATTGTTGACTCCTGCAGGTGTCATGCATAGAAATAATTGACTCCTGCAGGAGTCATGCAGAGAGATACTTGACTCCTGCAGGAGTCATAAAACAGAATATTTGACTCCTGAAGGAGTCATACGTAGAGATGTTTGACTCCTGCAGGAGTCATACGTAGAGATACTTGAATCCTGCAGGAGTCATACAAATAGAGATATTTGCCTCCTGCAGGAGTCATATGTTGAGATTCTGGACTCCTGCAGGAGTCATACGTAGAGATACTTGACTCCTGCAGGAGTCATACAAATAGTGATATTTGACTCCTGCAGGAGTCATGCATAGAGATACTTGACTCCTGCAGGAGTGATAAATAGAGATACTTGACTCCTGCAGAAGTCATACATGTAGAACTACTTGACTCCAGCAGGAGTCATGCATAGAGATATTTGACTTCTGCAGGAGTCATACATATTGATTGTTGACTCCTGCAGGTGTCATGCATAGAAATAATTGACTCCTGCAGGAGTCATACATAGAGATACTTGACTCCCGCAGGACAGAGATACTTGACTCCTGCAGGAGTCATGCAAAAAAATTATTGACTCCTGCAGCAGTCATACGTATAGAGAGATACTTGACTCCTGCAGGAGTCATGCATAGAGATACTTGACTCCAGCAGGAGTCATGCATATAGAGATACTTGACTCCTGCAGGAGTCATGCATATAGAGATACTTGACTCCTGCAGGAGTCATACATAGAGATACTTGACTCCTTAGAAGTCATACATGTAGAACTACTTGACTCCTGCAGGAGTCTTGCATAGAGATACTTGACTCCTGCAGGAGACATACATAGATATATTTGACTCCTGCAGGAGTCATACATATTGATTGTTGACTCCTGCAGGTGTCATACATAGAAATGATTGACTCCTGCAGGAGTCATACATGTAGAGATACTTGACTCCTGCAGGAGTCATGCATAGAGATACTTGACTCTAGCAGGAGTCATACCAATAGAGATACTTGACTCCTGCAGGAGTCATACGTTTAGAGATACTTGACTCCTGAAGAGTCATATATAGAGATACTTGACTCCTGAAGGAGTCATGCATAGAGATATTTGACTCCTATAGGAGTCATATACTCGACTCCTGCAGGAGTCATACACAGAGATACTTGACTAATGCAGAAGTCATACAAATAGAGATATTTGACTCCTGCAGGAGTCATACGTAGAGATACTTGACTCCTGCAGTACTCATACATAGAGATACTTGACTCCTGAAGGAGTCATACATATAGAGATATTTGACTCCTGCAAGAGTCATACATAGAGATACTTGACTCCTGCAGAAGTCATCCATGTACAAATACTTGACTCCTGCAGGAGTCATGCATAGAGATACTTGACTCCTGCAGGAGTCATACGTAGAGATACCTGACTCCTGCAGGAGTCATACATAAATAGATACATGACTCCTGCAAGAGTCATACATATCTCGACACTTGACTCCTGCAGGAGTCATACATATCTCGACACTTGACTCCTGCAGGAGTCATACAAATAGTGATATTTGACTCCTGCAGGAGTCATGCATAGAGATACTAGACTCATGCAGGAGTCATACATAAAGATACTTGACTCCTGCAGAAGTCATTGATGTAGAAATACTTGACTCCTGCAGGAGTCATGCATAGAGATACTTGACTCCTGCAGGAGTCATACATATTTATTGTTGACTCCTGCAGGTGTCATACTTAGAGATGCTTCACTCCTGCAGGACAGAGATACTTGACTCCTACAGGAGTCATGCAAAAAAATAATTGACTCCTGCAGCCGTCATGCATATAGAGATACTTGACTCCTGCAGGAGTCATACATACAGAGATACATGACTCCTGAAGGAGTCATACATTGAGATATTTGACTCCTGCAGAAGTCATATACTCGACTCCTGCAGGAGTCATACACAGATATACTTGACTCCTGCAAGAATCATACATATAGACATACTTGACTCCTGCAGGAGTCATATATAGAGATACTTGACTCCTGAAGGAGTCATACATAGAGATAGTTGATTCCTGCAGAAGTCATATAGTCGACTCCTGCAGGAGTCATACACAGATATACTTGACTCCTGCAGAAGTCATATAAATAGAGATACTTGACTCCTGCAGCAGTCATACATAGAGGCATACTTGACTCCTGCAGGAGTCATGCATAGAGATACTTGACTTATGCAGGAGTCATATATATAGAGATGCATGACACCTGCAGGAGTCATGCATTTAGAGATACTTGACTCCTGCAGTAGTCATACAAAAGAGATACTTGACTCCTGCAGGAGTCATACAAATAGAGATACTTAACTCCTGCAGGAGTCATACAGAGATACATGACTTCAGCAGGAGTCATACGTATAGATTGTTGATTCCTGCAGGTGTCATAAATAGAAATAATTGATTCCTGCAGGAGTCATACATAGAGATACTTGACTCCTGCAGGAGTCATACAGCGAGAAACATGACTCCTGCAGGAGTCATACATAGAGATACTTGACTCCTGCAGAAGTCATACATGTAGAAATACTTGACTTCTGCAGGAGTCATGCATAGAGATACTTGACTCCTACAGGAGTCATACATATTGAGATACTTGACTCCTGCAGGAGTCATACATATAAAAATGCTTGACTCCTGCAGGAGTCATACAAAGAGATACTTGACACCTGCAGGAGTTATATACTAGACTTCTACAGGAGTCATACATGTAGAGATACTTAACTCCTGCAGGAGTCATACATATAGAGATACCCGACTCTTTAAGGAGTCATACATAGTGATTCTTGACTCCTGCAGGAGTAATGCATAGAGATACTTGACTCCTGCAGGAGTCATACATCTTGATATACTTGACTCCTACAGTAGGAGTCATGCATAGAGATACTTGACTCCTACAGGAGTTATACATCTAGATATACTTGACTCTGCAGGAGTCACGAATAGATACACTTGACTCCTGCAGGTGTCATACATATAGAGATACTTCCGGGAGTCGTACATGTTGAGATACCTACAGGAGTCATACATAAAGATACTTGACTCCTACAGGAGTCATACATAGAGATACTCATGCAGGAGTCATAAAAAGATACTTGACTCCTGCAGGAGTCATGCATATAGATATACTTGACTCCTGCAGGAGTCATACATGTAGAGATACTTGACTCCTGCAGGAGTCATACTTCTAGATATGCTTGACTCCTGCAGGAGTCATACTTCTAGATATGCTTGACTCCTGCAGGAGTCATACTTCTAGATATGCTTTACTCCTGCAGGAGTCATGCATAGAGATATTTGACTCCTGCAGGAGTCATGCATATAGAGATACTTGACTCCTGCTGTAGTCATGCATAGAGATACATGACTCCTGCAGGAGTCATACATAGAGATACATGACTCCTGCAGGAGTCATACATAGAGAGATACTTGACTCCTGCAGGAGTCCTTTATAGAGATACTTGTCTCCTGCAGGAGTCATGCACAGAGATACTTGACTCCTGCAGGAGTCATACATAGAGATACTTGACTCCTGCAGAAGTCATGCATGTATAAGTACTTGACTCCTGCAGGAGTCATGCATACAGATACTTGACTCCTGCAGGAGTCATACATTTATAAATACTTGACTCCTGCCGCAGTCATACATATGTGACAAAGACCAGCTTTAATCACCAGACTGCCTTTTAAGTACACTTACATTAGTATATATATGCACAATGAATACTACTGCGCATGTGCGTGCATGATGTCACAATGTCCGTACGCTACATTACTCCCCCTCCCTCCTCTTTTGAATGGTTCGACATTACACATCATAAATATTCTGTCCCAATTTATCGGGCTTTCTGCGGCTTCGTGTCGATCTTCTTGGCACAACTGGTTCTTGTCCTTGTTCTGCAACAATTGGCTCCGCAATTTCTTCAGCAATTTCTTCTCCCGGTGCAGCCTGCTGTTGCTCGACCTCCCTGTCCTCTTGGACTACTACTTCCTGGGGCTCAACAGGAACAAGAACCTCCTCATGGTCCACCGGATCATTTCGACGCTGATCAGGTCTTTTCCCGGGAACAATGTCAATTTCAACGTCATCTTCCTGCTCGCCATTATTTGAACACTGAGGAGGCAGTACTTCTTGTTCTTCATCTCTCTTTGACGAATGCACGTAGGGTTTCAACCTGTCGAAGTGTACGACACATTTCTTTCTGGGATGATCCCTATGTTGGATTTTAAGGAGTACTTTCCCTAGCACATCTATCACCTTATACGGGCCCTGACTACTCCCAGTAGCTGGCACACTTCTTTTAGCAATGCAGATTCGAAATTTCTTCCTTGATCGGTGTGAAGAACGTCTGGCACACCAAACTGGCACACAAAACGCGACACAAATAGTTCAGCCACAGTCCCAGCTTCCATATTAGGCATAGGGTACGCTTCAACCCATTTTGTAAAATAGTCCCCCACAACCAATACATACTTGTTACCTCTGTCGGTTAGTGGGAGGGGGCCCAAGATGTCCATGGCAACTCGTTGTAGAGGACACCCGGTAAGGTCGCTCTGTAACGGGGCTCGTCTTTTTGTTGATGGAGATTTTCTAGACGCACACATTTCACAACTTTTGCACCAGTCTTCTACGTCCTTGCGTTGGCCTGGCCAGTAGAACCTAGATCGAATCTTTTCCAGTGTCTTTGTCATGCCAAGATGGCTACCACTTGGCGAGTCATGACATTCCTGTAAAATGGTTTGTACCAAAGCTTTCGGTAGCACAAACTGCAGATGCTTGTTAAGCCCTTTTCCAGGAACGTCTTCCCATTGCCTGTAGAGAACTCCCTCCTGAAGCATAAGGTGGCTACTCTGTGCCCACAAGGTTTGTACCCAGTAACTGCCATAACTGGGTAATTTGGAGGGAACATTTCCATTTACAAGCCATGTGGTCACTTGCATTAAATCCGGATCTGACTGCTGTTCCCGCTTTTGATCGATAAATGGTAGAACCGGTACCCAACTACTCATCGCTTGAAATGCCTCCGTAACACTGTTAGTGACGTCATTGCTTTCATCTTTCTTTATCTCTGAAGGGGCCGCGATTGCCTCGGAATCTTGACGGCCACATTGCTTACAGGGCAGTCTTGACAGTGCATCTGCGTTGCTGTGTTTCAGCCCAGGCCGATGTTGAATAGTGAAGTCATATTCCGCAAGAATTTCAAGCCACCGAGCAATCTGGCCCTGGGGATCTTTGAAATTCTGCAGCCAACGGAGAGAATTATGGTCAGTTCGAATAATAAACCGCCGCCCCCAAAGGTACGGACGAAAACATTTCACTGCCCACACCAAAGCCAACATTTCCCGTCTTGTGGCACAGTATTGCTTTTCAGCTTTCGACAAGACCCTGCTAGCATACGCAATGACTTGCTCGTGCCCTTCATGTGCCAGGACGGCACCGATACCCTCCTGGCTGGCATCAGTATCCACGACAAATGTTTTGTCAAACTGTGGAAAGGACAAAATGGGAGGCAGTAACAACTTCCCCTTTAAACTGGTAAACGCTTCTTCGCACTGTTCTGTCCATTGCCAAGATTTCGTCTTCTCCGTCAATGCATGCAGGGGAGCTGCTATCTCGGCAAAGTTCTGGATAAACTTTCTGTAATAGGAGGCAAATCCAAGCCGGAAACTGGCGCAACGTTTCGTGATTGTTGGGCACTGGCCAATTTTTAACACAACTCGTTTTCAGAGGATCAATCTCAATGCCTTTCTCAGACACCACGTACCCCAGATATTGAACACTTTTGCGAAACAGTTGGCACTTACTAGGTTTTAATTTCAAGCCAGCTTCGTTTAACCTTCTGAGCACGTCTGCCAGGCGAGTAAAGTGTTCCTCCACTGTCTGGCTAAAGACGATTATATCGTCCAGGTAAACCAAGCAGGTACTCCAACTTAGACCAGCTAATACCAAGCCCATCAACCTTTGAAAGGTGCTAGGTGCATTGGTCAACCCAAAGGGCATCACACGGAACTGGTGGAGACCAAAAGGGGTAACGAACGTGGTCTTCTCTTTATCAGAAGGATCCATCTCCACCTGCCAGTATCCGCTGGCCAAGTCAATTGTCGAGAACCATTTTGCTCCTGCAAGGGTATCTAATGCATCGTCAATTCTGGGTATGAGATGTACATCTTTTTTTTGTTACATCATTGACACGACGATAATCGACGCAGAACCTGAACGAACCGTCTTTCTTCTTCGCCAGAACTATGGGCGATGACCACGATCCATCAGCTGGTTCAATGATCCCTTGCTCTAACATCCCCTGGATCATTTTTTGGACCATGTCTCGCTGATGGAAAGGCAGCCTGCGAGCCTGTTGATGAATAGGCAAAGCATCCCCAGTATTAATCTTATGACGTAATACCCGTGTCCGTCCCAGGTCCCCATCCCCAACAGAAATGACATCAGCAAACTCTCGTAACAGACTCTTGAATTTAGTGTTTTCTCCCACGGTTAGGCCCTGCACTTTACTAGCCATGTCATCAATTGTCTTACGGATAGCCTCCTCTGAACGCACTGTTGGTTTCTTATCCAATGATGGTTCTACCAGCCTCACCGTGTCCGCTACCTGCAAAAATGACAGCTTACCAATCTTTTCCTGGCTGTAAAGGGTCACTGGGACAGGTGTTGGATTTATCAACTGTATTGTCGTTTTCCCTCCGTAAGTTGGAGATACAGAGTGAGCAACCATAACACCTCCGTGGTCTTCAGCAAAGTCTGTTTTAGGTTCAAACAGACCAACATGACCCGGAAAGTCTTCATCTGACGCCAGGTCTACAGGAAGCTGGACTTGATGATAAGCAGGAATAACAACTGTTTCCTTAACAAGAACATGACAAGTACTAGCACAGTCTCCAGAAAACAATGGTACAGGTGTCACATGCCCCGCTATTGTTAGCGTTCTACGACCCAAGTCAATAACACAATTGTGTCGCTCCAAATAGTCTGTTCCCAACAGACATTCTTGTGTCATTTCTTTTACAACAAGAACACTGTGCACACCAACATGCTCTCCCACCTTTAACAAGACATCACCTTGTCCACTCAAAACAAGACTTTCACCATTCACTGCCATCACTGGATACTTAGCTGGACTGAGCTGTTTCTGTCCCCTCACCGCAGCTTTCCAGACGTTCTCGTGAAGAAGGGTCACTGATGAACCTGTGTCAACTAACATGTGGGTGGTGTAGCCTTCTACAGCACCTTTTAGGGTAAGCGTACACGCAACCGCCGAGGTATGCCTCGCTGACCTATCTCCGTTTCCGTTACCTGCTCGAAGCTGTGGACAATTTCGACGCACATGACCTGGTTTCTTGCAGTGCCAGCAATTAACCCTTCTCGAGTTCTTTGTCTGGTGTTCCTGTTTGAGCAGGCTGTCTAACCGCTGCGTCAATGATGTCACCTGCGCAGCTAATTCCTGGTAGCTCTCACTGTTTCCACTTGCCGTTGCAGCGCTAATGCCCCTTGTAGTATCTTCTGAAGGAGTTCCGACCTGTTTTGCTGTCTGCAGCATGCGCTGGGCTGACTCTATCGACTCCAATTGACACGCAAGCGTGACAGCACCGTCAAATGTGTTGGGCCTCTCCTGCATAAGTTTCAACTGGATGGACGAAGATATAACACCGTTAATAAACTGGTTACGAGCCATTTCGAGTCTTTCATTTGCTTTCCATGAAGGGAACGCTTTATCAGCTAACATACGTAACCTTCCAGCAAACTCGGTCAGGGATTCTGTACTCTTTTGCTGCGCTGCATGCAGCCGCCGCTGCCATTCCAATTCCACGCCAGCTGGTGAGAACTGTCTCTGAAGGCACGTCTTCACTGCTGTGTACTCAACTTTGTCAGCACAAAGCAAACCCATCTGACTTACGATTCGAACTTCCAGCAGTGAGACGAGTTCCTGGCCTTTCTTTTCATTGGGTATCTCCGCTTCCTTCATGTACAGCTCTACTCTCTGAATCCACAGGGTGAAGTCTGTTCCAGACACAAATCTTGCCGGCGGCCTCACACTGAACCGAGCTGTCTTCTTCTCATCACCCATATCCCACTTCTGACACCAATGTGACAAAGACCAGCTTTAATCACCAGACTGCCTTTTAAGTACACTTACATTAGTATATATATGCACAATGAATACTACTGCGCATGTGCGTGCATGATGTCACAATGTCCGTACGCTACACATAGAAATACTTGACTCCTGCAAGAGTCATATACTCGACTCCTGCAGGAGTCATACACAGTGATACTTGACTCCTCCAGGAGTCATACATATTGTTGACTCCTGCAGGTGTCATGCAGAGAAATAATTGACTCCTGCAGGAGTCATACATAGAGATACTTGACTCCTCCTTGAATCATACATATAGAAATTCGTGACTCCTGCAGGAGTCATGATTAGAGATTCTTGACTACTGCAGGAGTCATACATATAGAGACACTTGATTCCTGCAGCAGTCATACATATAGAGATACTTGACTCCTGTAGGAGTCATACCTAGATATACTTGACACCTGCAGGAGTCATACATATCGAGATACTTGACTCTTGCAGGTGTCATGCATAGAGATACTTGACTCCTGCAGGAGTCATACATATCTTGATATTTGACTCCTGCAGGAGTCATGCATTAGAGATACTTGACTCCTGCAGTAGTCATTCATTGTGATTCTAGACTTCTGCAGGAGTCATACAAATAGAGATACTTGACTCATGTAAGAGTTATACGTTGAGATACTTGACTCCTGCAGGTGTCATACATAGAGATACTTGACTCCTGAAGGAGTTATACATTTCAATGCATTCCCCTTGCTGTGGAGTCTTATGGATGCTGGGGCACGGAAACACAATAATCCTTCGTACGTCTTGCGGCTCGTCTAGCCATCCAAATGGGATGCTGCAAATCACAGGCTACCACCATCCTGTACTAGAGGCTAAGCCTTTTGCTCGTGAGAGCCAATTCTAGAGCCTTGCTCTCCCGTGCAAGGTCTCGGTATTCGGAGGAGGGGGTTTAGGTGTGTGGGTGTGGGGTGGTTGCTGCTGTGACTTTGATTTTGTTGGTGTTCTGTACCTATGTGATTTTAGTAAATCATAATAATTAATTAATAAATACAATATAAAGAAAAGTGTTAATCAAACCTTGATAGCTCTGTTGGCAGCCCTGCACTATCATCTCTCCCAATTCCGCTCTTCCACTTGGTGCGAGATGCACATCTACAGACAAAGATTTGTGGCTCTGAGGATAGCAAATGAGAGCCTTTTGCACAGCCATCCTTTGATTTGTCCAAGAGGTTTATCCCACTTCATGCTAATTCTTTGGGCTTCTCTGCCCAACATTCCAGCATTGGATACCTCAAAAAGGTGTGAGGAATGCCCATTGTGCTTCAGTAGTGCCATTGTACATGTATTTCCTTTCCTTCTCCTGTTGTGCTGTGGAGAGTACTGCGACTGTGTTACAATGCACGCACCATGGTGTACCACAAAAAGCGCATCAAGCAACGCTGTGGTTTGAGGCTGCCACAGCCCTCCTCTGATACTGATGTCTGCAATCAAGGCGTGAGTGCCATCCCAGGTGTTAGCTTCCTGCACTGCTGGCTCATTTAGCACATTATTGAACACTATTTAGGCCAGATCCCCTAGTGCATCTCGTACTTCATTGTGGCGCTGGGTGACTAGCACAACATCCATCATAGGTCGCGGGCATGTTAAGTAAAGGTCTCTGCATGGTATCTCATTAACAGTGCATCACTGAATTCTGTTGCAGACCAATAAAAATGGTCTGTTAGCCGCGCAGAAGTTTTACCATCAATCGAACGATGTAATGCTCGCTTTTTCTAGGTGCCAAGAATAGCTTCTTGTCTGTTCATCATGATGTTCAAGGCTGTTATGCATGCATGCCCCCTGGAGAAGTTTCGTGTTGTGGTCCAGCATGGATAAAGACCCCTTCCTTTGACTGCAGCAACAATTTAAGCTCATCCCTGTTCTTGATGTTATATAAGCACCACCAGCTGTTTCAATTGGATTGTGCACTCCCATGCATACCAGCCATCCAAACAGGGAGTGTGAATAATTATAACTATTTCAGTTTTGGAGATAGCTCCAACAAAAACTGTTGGCCAAAAATACTGGTTCAAAGCATCCCAAATAAGAGCAAAATCAGCCCCACAAATAGGCACTACCCTTTGCAGATATGTCCAATCAAATTGTAGGGATTTTGACAAGGTAGCAAAAGCAGCGTGAGGGTACATTTCAGCAGCTTTGCTCATGCAGTGTGATGATACTTGCAGTCCATTCTTTGGTCTTAGGCTCAACAAATTGGCTTGTGCTATAATTGTCTCATATAAAAAAAACCTCCCAGGAATCGACACTGCAAGAAAAGTATGGTTATCCTAAGTTATCTAGGCTTGAGAAACTTGGGATAAACTCACAAAAGTTACCCTAAATCTAGTATAACTCTGCACAACTACAGTTATCTGATCTATGAATGTAATTTTGTGGTAGTAGTGCAGAGTTATACTGGATTTAGGGTAGCTTTTGTGAGTTTATCCCAATTTTCTCCAGCCCAGATAACTTAGGATAACCATACTTGTCTTGCAGTGCGATGACCTTTCACCATTAACTTTTTTATTTCGGATTTATTAAATTGGATATTAAAGTTAATTGTAAGCAAACCGCGCGCCAATACTTGGTAAGTCAAAACTTCGTACATTTATAGCAAGGGGTGTCGTTACGCACACGCTACATTATACACACACTGTTCTAGCGCATGATCAAATGAGGTACTGTAAAGCTACCTAGTAACTCTGGGGGTGTAACGTGTTGACTTGTCACAACACATAGTCCTAGTCATGCATGGGTTTGTTACTGCATGTAGCTGTCGCTTGTGTCATAACTACTGCGGCTTCATACGATCCCAATGGATGACGTCTGGCCATGGTGCTATTTTTCTTAGAGCAGTGCGCTTTGCCTTACGCCTGTTGCAAATGTATACTGCTTCGTTCCCAGTCCGTACGAGTCTGGGCCAGTTGTGCCCATGTTCAGCTCTTGTTCGTACTAATATTTACATAATAGTACTTACGCACTCTTCTTTCTTTGATTTACTCCAAAGCATGCAAAGCTCCTTAATACTTACTAATAGTTAATAACGGATCTCCGAAAGCCAGGTGCTGATCTCAGCATGTGATGTGCCCAGACAGCGGCAAGTTCAGTATAGTGTATCTGTGTTAATTGGTTGTTGATTAAGTGAATGAAATTCAGCTCATTTAAATACAGTGTAGAGTGAAGTGTCTAGGTGAAGTAATAGGTGCGTACATGTCTCTAGTGTATGTGTATGGTTGTTGTTTCTAATGAGACTGTATATCTTATGAAGTGACCTCCACCAGATGACTGTACAATACTGGATTAGTTATGATTCCCTTGTTTAGTTTGCTTGTGTAATACTTTCTGTTGGGTTTATTGGGTTGCCAGACTTAAAACCTTTTCCTTTCATTGATGAATTTTCTCACAATTTTAAGGACATAAAGATGGAAGGAACACCTGAATCCTGGTTTTGCCAGGCAGTGGAGTACAACTTCGGTGAAGCACTCATAACTATATTAGGCAAAGTGAAGGACCCTTCATCATTTGTGACTAAGGATTACAACACAATCATGGTTGGTCACTATTTATTTATTTATTTATTGGGTAACATCTTGTTGTTGATTGGTCAAGGTACGTGTAAGTATGCAATGAATGCTTTGTGGATGATATAGAGTCTTTCTGTGCTGTATTTGAATGTGCACCTTTTCCCCAAGGGTAAGCCCTTTGTGCCACTGATGGTAGCTTGTGAGAAGGGACACACCAATATTGCAAAAATCCTACTTCAAAATGGTGGTGCAAGGTCCCTTCAATATCTCAATAAAGTAAGGCATTTTATTTTGTTTCTCACCCATAGCGTGATTATGTGTCTTGCTCTGCTTGTATAGCACAAATGCAACTGCTTACATATTGCTTGCAGTTCTGGTAACTTGGAGATGGTGAAGCTACTCTGTGAATATGCAGTTAAGGAGCTGACAAAAGAGGTCCTGAATATTGTGTTGAATGGAAAGTCTGAGGTGAGACGCGTATTAATTCATATTGTACCCACGTGATGTTGGCCCTTATAGTATTGGTGAACTGGAAGTGCTTTGGTGATCATGAGCATGGCCAGCGGCTATAATGTTAATTAATACTTTATTTCCAGCAAGAGAGGGGGGATTGTTGGACTCCTCCACCCCTCCCTCAGCTATGTATGAATATAAATCGGAACCTACAAGAGTAGGTTCCATATAGGAATCCTGCAGTATGATGATGTCATTAATAAACGTCACTCGCGTCCAGCAGGACGGCCAAGAGTCGGGTCACTTTGCTCTTAGTGACAATCGAGCGATATCAAAAAGGAGAACAGTTCTACGTTGTTTCCGTATCATAAGACTGTGCGCTTTTAGAGAAAAAAATACTCGTCTCCATTGTCCGTACCTAGTCCCATTGAGAATCTCTCATTCGTCATCTTCTTCTGTTGAAAAGGACTAATAGAAATAGACCTATAATAGCGCACACACAGTCAAATATGACAACATGCTGCTAATATAGGTCTGTTTCATTATCCTTTTCAATCGGAAGCTTGTTCCCTTGCTTTTCATACCACCATCACCTTTGATTCCTATATACCCAGTACTGCATCTGGGGGGGGGGGGGGGGGGGGGTCGGGGGTGTAAACCCCACTCCCAGCCCTTCGATAATATTATTCATAGCAGGAAATTAGGCAGTCTGCATTGATAGTTGTCATTAACCCCCCCCCCCCCCCCCCCCCCCCCTCTTTAACTGGCACGCCCCCTTCATACGTCCGCATCTGATACCACCATCCTTCTCGTATAGAGAATGTTTTATATTTGTCTAATTTGGCATCCATAATGTGACAGCATCTATTTTCTTAGTGTTCCTAGCTGGGTGGGAATCTTGATGCTCATTAAATTATTCTAATAATTCCTTTCATCAGAATCTCGCATCTGCCCCTGCCCGTAATTTTGTATGTATAAATCGTTGCAAATACACCATTGCATTACAGTACACAGATAATAAAACATATGCCTGGAAAGATGACCACTACTCCATATCCAGAAATGGCCCATACATATGCGGTCATCCTGTTTTTTTTTTTTCCACATTGAATTGCAAAGATACTCTAAAAATTGATTTGATTATAATGTGTATTTTTCAGGATATAAACATTAAGCATCCTTTTACTAAAATCAAGACAAATAAATTAATTTCAACCACGCATAATTTATTCATATAGGTATTTAAAAGATGACGCAAGATATTATAAATATCATCTATAATACCTTTTTAATAATTCATGACGTCTACTGACGAAACATTTGCTCACGTGCACATGTAACTGATTTAATTTAATTGTAGAATAACTTAAGTGTGCATTTATTAAACAGCGTGCCAAGAGGGTGTGGCACCACGATACTACTGCTGTACGCCCACGTATACAGTGTATGTGCATGGATTGAAAAGTCAGTTGATAAATAAATAATGCTACGCATGCTGATAGGGACTTCTGCGTGCTAGAATATGGAGGTCCAAACATGCGTGCACAGATGCAGTATGTTGTCTACTTGAATCAGCTAGTAGCTCGAACCAAGGATTATTAACTATTACAATCCTTGCTCGAACCCAGTGGATTTATAATACTTGATGTGTCGTGCCCCGTGGGATATGCCTCATGTCATTCTCTGTGTCAGTAGCACTCACGGCATTACTTTCAAAGTGCATGGTTGTCTGTTTAAACGCTTATACGACAATATACATGAAAAAGCTCGCTGATTTTTATATAGGACTCTATTGCCAGCCTGGTAACCTCGGACAGGCTCAGTTACAATTTCCATGCTTTTTACCAGTTACGAGCATTATCCGTGCATGCATGCATTGCATGCAGTAGATGGTGATCCAATTATGCTGTCATAGGCTGCGATTAATTAAGATTGTGCACTATGCAAGACAATACGGTGCAAGATAACATGACTGCACCCCTGCTAATGAATGCTTTGAAGTGCTGTCCATATACGCGAAGAAAGTCAAACGAGGTCTCAATTTCATGCATGGAAATGCATGATGAATTAAGAGATTAGAACTAACTTGCTGCCTGTGCAGGTCTACTGTACCAATTGCACTGATGCATGGATGCATGTGCATTCGCTGTTATGCATAATCAGTAGGCCTGCATAATTTGTGCAGGTGCACCTACTGATATATTTGTATAATTATAAAGGTGCACGCATTCCGTGCATGGTATATGGATACAATGCAGAGTGCAGCAGATAGTATGCAGGCATTGTTTCCTTGCAATCATACTGGTTATGACAATAACAAAGGTCAGGTATTGCCATCTGTTTACTACCACTATATTCTTTCGTCCTTCAAAATTCATATATGTACATCACGGATGTAGTGGGATAAATGTTCAGTTTATTTAACATGGTTTATCATAAACCATGAACACACTAGTCTATTAAATCTAAAACTCTTTTAAAAACATACTATCCTTATGGATCACTTTACTTTAGATACATACAAGAATAAGAACCATATAAAGAAAACATACAACAGGTTGCACAACTTAGTCCATGTAACTGGGAAGCCTAGCTCCATCATTAATGTCCATCACTCTCCTCCATTTCTTTTTAGAGCCACGAAGACAAATATTAGTTGCTTATTTATGATGAAATATGCATGGTTGAATAAATTGATGACTCCTGCAGGTTAAAAGTGACACTGTCAATAAACTGGCCTAATGTTCGTGCAAAGGTGATCTGCGGGTATGTATTGCATGCAGGAAATGTGAGCGATCAACGCAAGTAATAAGTTATTAATAATCGAACATTGATTAATAATCGAACTAGATCAGCTTCAAAAACGTTCTAGATCTTGCATATAAAAAAGCTGGGGATCCGCCGCCATATAAACCTAGTCCCTCGTATATGTGCTCTGACCACGAGTGGATTTGAACAGACAATTTGTATGTCTGCAATATGAATCAACCATGACTTAGCTTTTTACCTCTAGTCGTATAAACTTCAATATACAACTTCTAGACTAAGACTAATTTAAGCAGCGCTATCTAATTAGTCGTTCTATCTTGTTTATTAATACACGACCTTTCCCTTACCGGTATATTATCTCTGACTGTACGCGCTAGCTGGCGTGGTAACAAATTTCGACAGACGTTTAAAATTAGCTGTGCGCAAAGCAGACTGCTCGCATAAGTGACATGCTACCCAAGCAGACCCATGGGGTTGGACAAATTTGAACGGTTATGAAGCGATGTTTGCGACATAAAATTAGAATCGGAGCGCCACTTCGGCGAATTGCATCTCAGTTCTTGTATTTCAAATCCCTCCCCCCACCCCCGTTTTCGTACTCAACCAGGCTAATTTTATCAGGTCGTAAAATTCTAACCCCGGCCCCTTACCAAAATACTGAATCTGCCCCTGCCCAAGCGGGGATGTGGCCAGTAATAGTTCGTCAACATTTGTGAGTTAATAAGTCTAACTAGAATTATTTAGTAAGCTAAATGTACATTTACATACAGCCAGCCGTGTTTCTGTTATGACAACCATTTATTCAGTAATGCTCAAGATGGCGGCACCAGTAACCGAACATTGTTCAAAGGCTCCCCAAACTAGAAAAGCCTATGTAATGGTAAACAAAATAGCATGAAAACGTGTACCAATGTGCTGCAAATCTTAATAATGGGTGGAACTCAATTTTTCGTTAAGATTCAATTTATAAAAAACAGTGGAATACAATAATTAGGTCAGAAAATATTGATTTTGTGTACATATCTATGGGAAGCTGTATTTTGCTTTCCCGAACTGAAATCTTCAATGTAATGGTATGTATATATTTGCACAGTTTGCATCTTACAATTTTTCTACACATAAAAATGAGGTGGCAAATGTATTATAACTTGCGGTTAGTTAATAAAATTCAAGAGTGGCCATTTTTCATACATTTACATAAGTCTAAGTCTAACTTTGTTTTGAATCATTCTGAACCATTAGTACTTATAAATTCAGCACAAATTCAAATTACACTACCCCTATGTACTAGCAATGGAACACATGCTATAGGATGTCTTTTTGAACACCCTCACTTTCCTGGTGACCGCCGTTTCTGCAGATGCGGGAAAATGATCAGCAAATTTAGATTGCTGAGCTCATCAGCAGGTCATGTTTATCACAAGTTCAGTCTTGCAGGAGGCCTAGTGGTGATGGTAGGGAATTGAACTGTGACTTACGAATGCATGCATGCACATGGTGGTGAGGGTTATATACATTTTTCCTTTACAACTATTTCTTTGCCATATAATTCAAGTAATATGTAGATGCAAAGATATTAATTTTAATTGTGTATACATGTGCAAGGATCATATTATTTGGAATACTTGCGAGTTTCTTTTTTGCATCTTGGGTAGTGCCATGCTGGACATGTATAGTATGCATCCAATCTAATTCTCCCTCAACATTTTAAACTATGATCAGAGTTCTTTCCTCCAATCCTACATGTAGTTTCATCCACTTCCATTTAAATGTTTACAACCTCTAGTTAGTTTACATCCTGCAAATCAATCCAGGTTATAACCAACTGCACTCTGTATGAAACATATATCATATATTGTAATGACGCACAGTAAGCCAGTGTGGCATCACTACCTCCAAATATTTATGTATTGTATTGGTCACTATAGCCAACCAGTGTTGCAGACACAATCACCATACAGATTTTGCCTGCCTATATGAATTTGGCTCTGCATACAGTCACTGTGTATTAATTTTATTGTTACTCGCACTGCTTGATGAGCTTTTCAATCGACCCCCAGAAATCATGGACACCACTGATGTATGCTATCAAGGCCAATCATGCGGACATAGTGAGGTATCTTCTGCAGATACCAGAAGTCTCATTAGGCATGAAGAATAAGGTACGTACAGAATAAACTGCAGTGGTGCATAGCTGATGCACAGATGTATTAAAGATTTACTTGTAGAGCATTTTTACAGCTCATATTTTTGAAGGCTGTGTATTGTACACAGTTAATTTACCTGCTACCACCCTCCTCCCTCCACAGAAAGGTCATAACATAGTGCACATAGCAGCTCAGTACAGCTTGGAGTGTCTGAAAGTTCTCCAATCATCCCGTCACTTGCCTTCTGACCTTTTCCTTACCCCTGACAAGGTAAATATGATTACTGCATTAAAGTACAAGTCCTGTGGCCCACGTCTCTGCATTGCCCCACAACTTATGCAATTACACAATCATGCATCCACAGTTGTGTCCTATGAGTATGGTTCACTCATGTGTTAAGGTTGTCCTTCTGATGGTGACCTGTTCTTCTTCTATCAGCAAGGATGGGGTGTTCTTCATCGTGCATGTGCTGGCGACAATATTAATACCCTGAAGTGGCTGTTGGAACTGAGAGTGACAGTGGAGAGTAATCCAGGCAAGTTATTAATGTTTCAATTGACTGTATTGTCATATACTCTGGATATGTAGGTGTTGACAGCCTCCCAAATACACACCAGTATGTATTGGCACCAACTGATGAAGGATACTCTAGTATGCTGCCATTTTTGTTTGGACCTGATGAGTGTAACGCCACAAATAAGGTATGTATGCATCCATCCATCCATCTGCTAAGCACCACACGTATGAATATGTGTCATTATCAAGAACAGATAGGTGTTAGAGATTGGTTTGTATTGGCATGTTAAAAACATGAAAGGAAGTAGAAACCCGGGAAGCCCTGGTATGAATACTTTTTCATTTAGTTCACTTCTGTGCTCGCTTCTGTGTGATAATGATAAACAGGCCAACACCTTTATTATTGTCTTGTATACTGACTAATAAAAAATAAATAGACATATGCCACTTCTTGTTGCTTATGAATACCAACAGAGATATTGTGCAATAAGTTCAGATGATATATTGGCAGAAATTATGTTTGGCTTATGGAATGGCAAAACACGTGGCAAATTTTTGATACCATTGCTTTCCGCGTTAGCCCCCCACTACAAAATCTTGGTGGGTTAAGTATTGGTGATTCATTATTAAAATCGCCAGTCGGCTGAGTTGACCCCCCTATAATAGATACCCTAAGTAGGCATGGTGAGCGGTTTCATCTAGATATCAAATCCTACAGAATGGATACACTCCACTTCTCGTTGCTTGTGAATACCAGCACAAGGATATGGTGGAATACCTGTTAACGTTGAAGAGTGTTGATCCCTCTGCCTTCACTGTTGATGGAAACACTGGACTTCACATTGCAGCAATCCATGACACCCCAGATATAGCCAACCTCCTGATTGATCATGAGGTTGGCTGCCCCACACAAGCAACTAACAATGAGGTACAGAATAGGTAGCCAGCTCATGTAGGTGATGTAGTGAACAATTGTATCCATGCTGGCAGGGTGATACAGCATTGCACATATCACGAAGGAAGTCCAGCTTTGATGTAGCAGACATTCTAAGGCTGAAAGATGATGGTCTTCAACAAATACAGAATAAAGTATGTCATGTAGTTGCATATCATTGTATAATGTACAGTAGGAGACACGAAAAAGGTTTACATAAAACGATCGTTGCGCGGTGTTAACTACAGCCTGAAGTACAAATTGCGTCTGTACGGTGTGTTGATGAGTGTTGATTGCATACACGCATTGCATCGTTTGCACTACCCGGCTGCACGCTACCGTTGCGTTTGTGCGCCACGTTCGTCGTGAGTCGCTTTAGTTATCGCGATGCGTTCTGAAGTCTTCAGAAAAATAAAGTATCTCCAAATCGAACGGCAACCAATCTAACAACGTTGTGATAGTTTATTTCCTCTGCGCTTGATTCCAGAAGCATGACGCGCTTACGTAAGCGTAGATACGATGCGCACAATTGAAACGTTACGTACAGACGTAAACGGATTCATACACGATAATTGATACCGTCGATCGTGTTAACTCCGTGTATACCAGCGTAGTTCGAAACTATACAATCGTACATATGGCGTGCTAAAAATACGGGACGTAACCTTTTTCGTGTCCCATACTGTATTATGTGTGGACCTGACCTGTTGTGCCCTGCAAGGCTATAGGAGGGGGGGGGGGGGGGGGGGGGGGGGGGGGGGGGGCGGGGGCAAGGATTCATAATGTTTATAGTTGAAATAAACATGTTGTGCTTATGTTTTATTCATGTATGTATCTTGAACTCTAAACAGAAGGGACAAAGGCCTTATGATATTGAGCCTGTGGAAGGTATGCATATTTTGTTAGATACACGTACGTCGCTGAAGTATGTCTCCTCTGCCTGCTTCAGTTACCCCACCTGAGATTCAGAGAAGAGGACCTAATGCAGTGCGTGCCTTTCACAAGGCCCTCAGAGAAGGCAAGCAAAAGGTGCCCCAGTGCAAACTATTGGTGCTCGGAGAAGCACGTGTTGGGAAAACCAGCCTTGTTCGCAACATGTCTGGTCTTGAATTTGATCCCAATCTGGATCCAACTCGTGGGATAGAAAACAAATGTGTTGACACTATGGTAGACTCTGCAAACATAGATGTTAGTAAGTGGAGAAGCATTAGTGAAAATGAACAAGCTGATAGAGACCATGGCAATTATCTTAAAGCAATTGCTGCAGTACTGAAGACAGAGGATCCTGCCCTAATTGAAATTAAAGCCATGGATGATCATTCTGATAAATTGGGTATGGAAGGCCAAATCACTGAAGCTCAGCTGTTAGAATATATAAATGCACACTTTCTTCTGGTTGAACAACGACAAATGGAACGGGAAAAAATCCCGCGCGCAAAACGAGTCAGATTTCCTCTAGATTTTAATCGGAGTATTCCAGGTGACCTGGACAATTGGAAAAATGCAGATCCTTCAAGTGTGCATGAATCACTTCAAGTACCTTACTCTAACCCACCCCTGGAGGTCAGAGGAAACATCTCTCCCAAGCATGCCGTAGCAGAAAAATTTCCTTCCATGCGTGTGCTTGCACCATCAGCACCAACTCCACCAGTACAAAGAACTACCCCAAGCCAGCCCAACCCACAGCCTGTTGCCCTGGTAACACAAAGAAGTCGACTTGGACGCCGTAGAGCACGAATGTTGTACAACCAATTGCCTTCTGTGGCACAGAAAGTCGAAGAACCCTCTCTTTGTTTTGAAGTACTCGATTTTGCAGGGCAGAACGTGTACCGTCCAATGCACCACTGCTTTATGTCACGCCGCGCAATATACGTTGTTGTGTGCAACTTGCAGCTCCTCTGCGACAAAACTAAATCTGCGAAACACTTTGCAGAATTGAAGTACTGGATAAATTCTATTCATGCCCATGTCCACAACCCAGGCTCTAAGTATCAAAAATACATATTCCTTGTTGGAACACATAAATCCCCTGGCAATGGCCAAGCTGATATCACTGATACTGATCTGCAGACCCTTAGTAAGGAACTTCAGAACTATTTATTTGCAGGTAACTGCCGCTTTAAAGATGAAATACATTTTTTTGACAACGATCTCATTATTACTGGATTGGAGAACTCGATGGACCAAAGTAGTAGTGGGATCACAATTATAAAAAAGGAAATTGAAATTTTTTCTAAATATTTACCATTTCTGGCTGAGACCTACCCAATTAGTTGGCTTGATTTTAAAGCTAACCTGATGAAAAGGAAGAGGGATGGGTCCCCAATACTCGACCTAGAAGAAGCAAAACAGATAGCCAAAGATTGCGGAGTTCAGGAAACTGATGTGCACACTGCTCTCCAGTTTTTCCATGATATAGGAGTAATCATATACCCTGGTAAGTGCTTGTTTGTAGTTTATCTATTAAAGACCATGTAATACTTTTCCCTATAAATAGCTGCTCTCAAAAGTATATTTCTAGAAGAACCTGAGAAGAAAAAAATCAATGCGGTGATCCTGATGGAACCAAAATGGCTGATCAGCATCATGAAGAAAGTTATGGAGGTGAAGAGGTCACATCCTGTGCTAGAGAATACAGAGATCGAGACCCTCAGTACCACTGGGTTTACGACTGCCAAATGCTTATTAGAGCTATGGAAGAAAGATCACTGTGACAACAAGAATCTGTTTGAATTAATATGTCTGCTAATGCGTGCACATGGCCTGTTGCAAACCATCAAATCTGATCCTATGCCAGAATCAAGTTCTGAGCAGCCACTTATAGGCTTATCTTTGCACAGGCAAGCAAATGGCATTCAAAAGTTGGATTTTGTGATTCCCTGCATGCTAAGTGGAGAAGGGCAGGTTAACATAGAAGCCGGCTACATATTTTATTTTGATTTCAGAGGGTTTCTTCCCCAAGAGGTGTTTCACTGTTTCATCAGCTTGGTGATCAAGAAGTGTCAGGAACCACCCCCAAAGTGTTGGGCAAGTGCATGTATCATGTACTGTTTGAAAGGATATGATTGGAATGTCCAGCTGCAGAGTGGAGAGCACAGGCTGAAAGTTGTGGTAAGGTAGGTGGTATACATGGGCATTATATGGAAAGGTCAAGTTTGTTCCTTCCCTGATATATTGCCTAGACCTCGTGGAAAACAACCAGCTGACAATCTGAGTCCCACTAACTGCATGTCATATTTGGATGAAGAGTATATCCATCCAATCTGTGAGCTTTCAGGGCTACCAGGCCTCTACTATGTCGCAGGGCCAATGGTTGAAGCCTGCAAGACAGGAGTGCCACCTCACAGTACTGGGGTTCTAGCAGCTGTCACCTATCAAAGCAATGGGTCTAGTGGCTTAATGACTTCAGGAAAATGCCAGACATGTGCAGAAGAGTATGTCATCAAAGATGTACTTCTACACACTTATAGTGATGGTATGTATGTTTATGGACTGACTGCTGTGATTTACTTCATAGAGCCATTATAATTAATGTGGCTATAGAAGTACATATTGGGGTCAATGGATGTGTTTAGTGCATTAATGTGCACTAAATTGCTCTGGCTGTGCATATCCCATAATCTTTGCACCCCAGTTCAGCCTCCTGCTCCACCTCGCCCCAATCGGATGCCTACTCTGGCTGAACTTCAGACCTTCATTGTTAATGGAGAGACAGTCTCCATCATAACAGATGTGGCAGACAACTGGAAGAGTCTTTGTGTAGCCTTCAACTTCGACCCTAACGGTCGGACGCTGAAACGCATAGAGCAGCGTTATCCTAACCAAGCAGAAGACTGCTGCAGGGAGATGTTCCAAACATGGCTGAAGGTACAACGAGCATCATGGAGATCACTGATCACCATTCTTGAATCATGTAGTGAACGTCTCCTAGCCAAACATGTGAAGACATATGTATCACAGCAGGAAGGTGATGTGGGGTGTGGTTTTCCAGAGGGCATGGCTTTATACCTAGGGACTGCAATTAATTTTGCACAATGCCCAAAGACATTGTGTATGTACATGTAGATAGAAGGGAGAATTGTGTTAATTTAGTCACGACAACACACACTGTTTGTATTTTGTGTGGCATCATACATGTATGTAACAGTTAAAATTGTTATTGTTTAGTGCTACTGTATTTGCACTCAGGTATGGAGAAATCAGAAAACGAAGAGGAGGTGGAGGATGCATCTCAAAGCGAAAGGAATGGAGGTGACACACATGCACACACAATATGCACAGGGAATGTTAGTTGCCCAGCTGCCTGAGACATGCCCACCTGTCACTCCCCTATAGGTGATGTGTGCAGTCTGTTCAAAGTCTGCTATTCAGAGCTGTACAGAGGCTTTAAAAGTTATAATGCTGAGGACCTAATAGCTGATTTCTATGGAAACGACCTCTTGACACAAGCAGAGAGGGATCAGCTGTATGATGCCCCAGATGGACAAATGACCAGACTGCTGATGAACACTCTTGAGAAGCACATATCGGCTGAACCTAAATATTTCAACACACTACTGCAAGTGCTGGAATCTGATGGAAGGCATTGTCCCCTGTTTGAAAGATTGAAGGACAAGATGCCTAGGCAAAAGTAGACTAGCAATATATATCCATATATGGCTTTGTACTGAGTGTGGTGCTACTTTTATGGTTTGTATTGAGTTTAAACAGCCACTTGTTTTATGGTCATTTTTCACACCTCCGTAGCCTCACATCCGTGGGTGTGGTTATAGATATAGGTAACTGTACTGCTCCAAACACATACAGTAATGACCCTTTGAGGACAACCTACTGTGTGAAGTGAGCCTGCGATGGAGTTAGCATCACTTACGGGTCATGTAAGTGGAAGCATCTGTCGACGTGGTGCTTAAATTATTTCCTGACTCGCAGTAGTAATCAGATCCTACAAATGAAGGTGGTTTGGTTCCCCCTGCACATGGCAGGCAGCAGAATTGTTAAATTCGGTAGACCCAGCGGCGTACGTGTACATATGCATGTGCTGTCTAATGATCGACATACAACAATGAGCACAGGGGAAAAAAATCGTGTTCCGGATATTGGGTTTCATCTTATCGACCTTGGGATCTGTTCCATCAAATTTATTCACGGTTGACTTAGGCACTTTGAATACGTTTGATGGAACAGATCCTAGTGTAAAACCCAAGGTCCGAACTTTTTTTCCCTGTGGAGACGGACAGCTGTATCGTAATGATCTGGTCACGTGCTGCGATCCACCAAACATCCCATAGTTCTGCAACTCCCATCTCTGAAGAAATAGAATTTCGTATATGTTTGGATCAACCTGTCGGTGATGAAAATGTGGCCGTCGAGTTCTTTGAACTGTATATACTAAGTGAGTGTTATATTTCGACTTACTGCGGGCGGTGGCGGTTAACACTAATTTTAAACTGCCTGTCCGCGATGGAAATACAGAAACGACCGTTTATAAGATAATTAGCACATCCGCTTTTTAGGAAAATTAAGCAGAGTTAGGCACGCGGAAAAAAAAAAATGCTCAAAGGATTATCGTTAGAAAAGGATGCACAGTACTTTATGCGTATAACCGTAGCATATTTAGTACCGGAGATATTTAGCGTCATGCATAGTGACAACTTTATTAGTCCAGCGGTCAGCAAGTCGTAATCACTGCGACTGTTGAGGAATAACAAAGCATAACCCTACCATTCCGTAAAATAATATTAATTCCAAACATTGCATATAGATTTAGGTAAGACTTTTAAAAGGTTTTCACTAAAAAAATATATACCGTAAGCGAGGGGGGGGGGGGGGGGGGGGGGGGGGCAAAAAACAAAGTGCAAGACACCATCCCCCAACTTTGAAGAGCTCATTGAGAGCATCACAAATATGCTGTTATTTTTTGCAGTGGGATATGGGGAAAAAAGTTATGAGGTGTGAAAGTTTGGGGGGGCCGGGGGGTCTTTGCCTTAAATGATTTAAAAATAAATAAATAATAACACTCGACCGTAAGCGATGTAATTTAAGGAATGTCAGAATTCCATAACGATTCTTAATTGTGACGTTGGAATATTTCAAAACAGTCAGATTCCATAATTGTGAAAATGCTATAAAAGTGTGCGCTATTAGAAATCTATTCGCGCACCTTGGAGAGGAAAATGTAATAGTCCTTATTTAGCACATTTCTAGGGCATGTGTTGTTTGTGTGCTAAATATAGGGCTATTGCATTTTCCCTTCTGATAAGACCTTGTTTCCTACACTACCAATTGCCTTCAAATCCTATGACATGTACCACCAACTTTCTCGTAGAGAATGTTTTTAGTTACTTGTAAACATTTCCATTAATTATCGGTAGTGCTTTGTGTAGTAACAGTTTTAATATGGCTTCTTCCTGTACCCACCTCATTTGTTAGCTGCTTTGTTTGGCCCTGCATGCATGCATGCATGCGTGCTTTCCTGGTACTGAATCCTAGGCCTGGTCATGAGATCGATGCCGCGAAATGAAACCATATAGCCTAGTTCATGTTCATTTCTTACTTCACCATCTCATATAGATTTTCCTTTTAAAGTTTCGTTAAGAAGTAAACTATCACAAATTTCACAGTGTTAAAGGCATTGCCGGTTATTCTCTACTGTATAACGTCTGTATTCTTCTGTTATCCACACGTTATACACATGTTATACGCTTCGGTATAACATTGCGTATTGGGACGCTAACAAAGGTGTGTATACCAATGAAAGTATTACCGCACCGAGTATACCATTGAGTATCAGTATAACGCTTATCCTCGTTTCCAAGCAAAACAATTAATATGGGAACCACATCTTTTGATAAGTCTGCTGTTGCGGCTGGACACAATTCAGATACATTACGGTATACTTCAAATGATGTAAAAAAAATCAAAGAGCTCATTATAAATCGCACTTTTTGCAACCCATATTTTATGCTTTTTTCAAGTCATATCATTGAGATCATTTGTATACACCCTAACACCGCTGTTTATAAAATTACCTACACGCGCGACGTACAATGTTACTCTCATACTGAGCCACGCATCCTTAAATCAGTGGCGGATCCAGGGGGGGGGGTCCAGGGTGTCTGGACCCCCCCCCCCCCCCCCCTCGAACCTGAATATGAATATAATTAGCGTATGACGTGTCTTACGTGAGATATACATTTCTACGGAGTGCACCTCGTGAAGTTGCTAAATAGCTTGTTCTTGTTGCTTATTCATTGGTTAGTACTATGTATTAGTTCTGTAAATTGCGAGACACGTAGTAGGCTGTTATTTATACGTAAGGTAAATGTATTCCAAAATGCTAACCCACGGTCGTTTCTTTCCGCAGTTATTTTGATTCGTGCTCTATTATTAGTACCCATCAAGGTTGAATGCACCTTGCTGCAAGACCATTGCAAATTTAAATTTTAAATTTTAAATTTTAATGATAGATCGTCACCTACGCGTAGGCGCGTTAACCTACATGTAGGCGTTGCAAATCGCTTTATTCCAAACAATGTACAAACAGCCAACGCTTGAAATAATAAGGACCAATATAATAAAGAGGGTTACTTGCAAGCTGGCGGCAGAAAACAACGCCAGCGTGCTGCTAGTGCTACGAACGCTCTGTTTGGACACGCCCCTCATTTAGCTGGAGTTGTTCCGATTTGCAAAAAACTTACTAGAAGCATTCTTCGTTTTATAGGCAGATATAATTTTAACTCTTTTTGCCAAATACACACGATTTCCAACTTTTATGCTCACTTTCATCAAGATCGTAGGCAATTTTTGTACGCTCCTACATCTCGATCGTGGATCTAAAGAGCCGATGGTTGAATGAGCTCCAAAGCGAATTAAAAACGAAGCCCTATGCTTAAGTGTTACTTTATTCGAGTTCAAAGTTTTATACGGCATTGAATGCGAGGGCCATACGTTGCAATAGAACGCCTACACGTAGGCTAAAACAGCACTTTTCGCCTACATGTAGGCGTTTGTTCGATCTATCATTAACATAGCAAAGAAACTAAGCCGGCGCATGTAACGTACAATGCAAACGAAACACACTAGCCATTTAAATCCACAAAACCACAATAGCCTGGAAACCAGAACGTAACGGAGTGGCACGCATTTATTGGTTATGATTGCCTCCGTTTCTAATCCCCCTACATGTACAATCTGTGGAAAAATTAGGAATGTGTATAAAAAATTTTTTCGCGCTCGAATGTTATGCTGAATTATACTGTTCACTGCTTGAAGTAGGTCATCTGCCGGAGTGTGATGGTAAATTTGAATTGGCTCAAATAGCAAAGGAAAGCGCATGCATGTAACAACACAGCCATTTAAATCCATAAGACTACAATAGCCTGGAAACCCGGCAGAATGTAACGGAGTGTCACTCATTTCTTGGTGTTGATTGCCTTAGTTTCCAATCCCCGGCCCCCTCACATGTAAAATCTGTGGAAAAATTGGAAAGCGCACCACAAAAAACTTTCGCGCGCGCCCCTCCCTTCATCAATTATTCAGGTCGGACCCCCCCCCCCCCCCCCCCCCCCCTCGCTAAAATCCTGCATCCGCCCCTGGCCTTTTTATACGTCCATGTAATGGAGGCGGTATCTAAGAGGGGGTATACTTTGATCGTGCATAGCAAAGACGGCGACAATATTTCGAAGGCCAGCTAGTTATAAACACGAACAAGACAGATCGAAAAGCATATTTACGACAATTAGAACAAGCAACAGTTTTGTTTTAGCACCTTGCGCATTTTAAGGTGCGGTTTGAATGGAGCAACGCCACATAAACAAAGTTCAGGAGCGATGCAGGGTGTGTTGTTGATTGCTTATGGCACCTAGGGATAAGAAATCAAGGCAGTCATACCAATGCACTGAGTTCGCAGCAGACTAACTTTGACATTGATACTCACAACGATGCTGTCACAATTGCCATTCACCAACTCAAATTCTGTTATCATTGCAAACAAGTTATGGATCGAGCACAATGCCAAACATCTAGCTATACAGTTAGTACAATTCCTTATGAGTGGAAGAAACACACTGTGGAGAGCATCCAAACCAACTACGGCAATTTCATGGCAGCAGGTGGGGATAGGATCGAAAAAGTCAAGGACTACTACAATTGTGTAGCTGATGGCATTCTTGACGTTCCCTTATCACAGGTATACCTGTACAGCTAGCACTTTAACTATCACATGACTACAAGTTTATTCTCATACATGTGCTAGGTATGCCTAACTGGACTCCTCATCACTCAAGGCATCTTCACAAAGATATATGAACTGTTAGAGGATGCTTGTCACAGTTTAGATTTGTAGTTGGTCCTGAAAAACCATGCAGGAAGTAGCACATCTAGTTTCACTCATTTTTCCAATGAGCTGAAAAAGCTGAAAGCTGCAAAAGCTTAGCAAAAACAGACCCGGAGTGCGCTATCAGCTGCAGAGGAACAGGTCACTTATGTAGCCATTGCATTTGGTGAGGAAAATACCATCCTGGAAAACCCCCTTCATGCAACACACTGATGAAACGAGACAATCTGTGAAGAAATTGATAAGGATGAGACCAGTGCTAAGTTGTTTTACATATACACACCACATCACATACACATACATGCACACACACACACACACATACACACACACACAGTATGACAAGATTGCGGCTATCACCAAAGTAGTCCAGAATGGCTCAGTTCAGCATCCATGCATGATTTATGAAAAGTTTGAATGCAGCTTTACAATCCTTCCATGTATGCAGGCAACAATACTTTGGTGGTACTTTTGTTGGTAATCATTATCTCCCCATCAGTACACCGGTATACATGTACGTTGGTATAACATGTGACATAGTTTTCCTTTCTTCTCCCCGTTCACTCATTTTATTCCCTGTGTAAGCTTTTTACTAAGACGCTTCATTTCTAGTTCCTGCTTCCATTTGTAAATATGAAATGACTTATTAAGGGTTCTGATCTTCTTGCACTTATATTGCATTGCTTTGTGACAAACTTTAAGAACCCCCTCCCAAACCCTTCGATAATATTATTCATAGCAGACAATTAGGCTATCTGCGCTGATAGTTGTGTAAACCAGTAAAACCTCCCTCTTCCTCTGCCAGGCCCCCTTCGTAGTCCCCCCCCCCCCTGCATGTCTTAGTCTCAGCCGCTTTTATTTCTGTGTAGCAGAAAAGTACAGAATTTTATGAACAGATATCCATCATAGTGTGTCAGCTAGTAAAACATGTCATTGCATGCTACATTTAATGTATGCACGGGTGAAAATGAATTGATTGGGGGAGCTTATAGCACTCCCCCAAACCCCTTGGCCTTTGGGTGCGAGATCATCCCTATTCAAGAGTTTGTATGTCACAGGTGGTATACTGTAACGGTGTATGAATTGTAATATTTCACATGCACTTACTCTTCCTCCAGTAGATATTTATGGAATCCAGGAAAGCATCCGTTAATTTGCATGACAGCTGCATGACAAGCATGCACAGATGAATTCTACACAGCTGAGCTGGAGACAACCATGCAGTTTGAATACGTAGTTTTTTACGTACCATTCTGTTGGCTGTTGGACTGTTTGGCCAATATTGTGGTGCACTGCTATATAACCCTGCCCTGCA
This sequence comes from Eunapius fragilis, assembly GCA_963681505.1. Classification (NCBI taxonomy): domain Eukaryota; kingdom Metazoa; phylum Porifera; class Demospongiae; order Spongillida; family Spongillidae; genus Eunapius; species Eunapius fragilis. The sequence continues at coordinate 1,654,291 of OY811975.1, read as the reverse complement.
TACATGATCGGAAGTTTCGTTAGAAACTTCCATATAGGATATGACCACGACTATGAATGTCATTAAAAAAACGCGACCCGTCTGTAACAACACTCCCGACGATCGGATCGTGTAGCTTGTTTTAGCAATCGATCTAGAAGTCAAAAATGAGTAGTTTCGTTTTTGTTTCATGTCGCTGAACCGCGTGGTTGTTGAGAACAAGAGTGTACTGCCCGTCCTCGTACCCAGTCTCGGAACAAGGGGCGGGTCGTCTTCTCCTTCTTCTTGGCAACGCATAACTCAGGACAGGAACATTTCTAAGCGATGACCAATAGCTTCAGAATCGGCTGGAGGACTCGCTTTTATACAGTGTTGCCGCGATCCGGAAACGATCTCGTGATCGTCGATGCATATCCTGTATCGCATCCGGTATCGATAATCGGCGATGTTTAATAAGTAGGTATCGGCGAGGCTCGACGATACCGCCTTTTATTCATAGCGACACTCACTAATTTTACTTAAAATGACAATGTCTGAAGGGAGTGTGCAGTGGATCGTGAGTGTTGTACATGTAGCAGTACGACCACAAGGAATGCGCAAAGCTGTGAGTGGAAGCACTTCACAATAGAACGGCAGCCTGCTGCGAGATTCCCCTCCCGCCAAGTAAGCTGTGTCATAACGTTGTGTCACGTGCACGCGGAACAACACATTCAAAAGAAACTGTGCTTGCTATAAGTCATCAAATTTGTTTGCTGTTATTCCTTCTTGGTGATGTGTGGTGCACGATTTTTCAGGCCAGAACTTTCAAAGCCTCTCATTGGCAGCTCCGAGATATGTTTTGGCTTGCCACCTAACTTTAGCGAGGAAAGCGTGAAGGAAGCAAATGACCTATTAGTGGATGCCATTGTGTGGGGTCTTTTCGACAGTTTATTCAGAAATTTCACGCACGAGGTTCTTGTACTGCCACAGAGTTGAAACTAAATATGAGGAGGTGAAAGACCTGGTAGATTCACAGCTAAAGAAAAGTCTTGCACAGGCATCTTCAGTAACCATCACAACAGATGGAGCCACAATGAAGAACACAGGTGATTCCTACATATAATGTATAGCTATCACTGGCCATTGGTAGTGTGTGTGTATGGGGGGGAAACAAAATAGAAGCTTGTCCAGGGGGCAGGCATTTACAAGTCTGTCATGGGGTGCATGGGGGAGAGACATAGTGGTGCTTAACCTGGGGGGGGGGGGGTTATTTGCAATTATTGTCATCCATAGAGATGATGGAATAGCACAACAGCGTTTACCTGCTCTGGTTATTTATGTTAACAGCCTGCAACTACAATTTTTATAGTCACTTTGTACTGTTCTTCAATTCAGTTTAGCCGTGGTTCACGCATGTGCAGGGCGCTGATTGTCTTAACCGGTCACATCTAAGTGTGGACAAAATGCAACTACACCTGAGCTACGGAAACAATTTGAAAATGCAGCAGGTACATGTATGTACATAGATTGCTGCACAATTTGTAAAAATGAAATAATGGATCCACATTTTCCTGCAACAAGTCACCCACTACCGTGTCCATCCTGGAATCATCAGGCTAATCCACAGGACTACAATCAAATCTTAAGAAGAATTCATTTCATTCGTATCTTTATTGCAATACAAGTTTGTTGCAGAGTCGAATCATAACATCTATCAATGACAAGCAACACAGCAATATCAGTGGTCCCTTTGTGTGCCGTTTGTGTTCTTTATATGTTTTTCAAATCTTTTTTACCCAGTTTTGTGGTGTACTGCATGCATGCAAGCTAGGTGCATGCATATTAATTAACATCTTCACCACAAGGTTTATATGGCTGACTTCAACCTCGTGAAAGGTTGTAACAAGCTGGCAAAACATGACAGTGACAATCTTTTACCATGGCTGTCACCAGCTTGCCATTTTTACTTGCACGGGTGTGTATATGTGCGTATGTGTGTATGTGTGTACATGTGCACATGCATAGTACATTCTTATAGATACCTCAATGAACCTGAAACTGATAGACCATTTAAAAAAAAAAAAAAACCTCTGATGTGGTGGACAACACATCCGGCTGCATACACACGTTGCTGCTCTGGCTCGCAAGTACCTTGCTATTATTTCAGCCTCATCGGCACCATCCGAGCGTGTTTTCTCAACCACAAAGAGCATACAGCAGAGAAAAAGATCGTGGATTTTGCCCTGCCATCTTCACCAAGTCTTATTTTTACGACACAATCGTACAATTTTAGCAGACTTATGAGAGTCCTTTTGTAAGTCACAAATTTCCCGTAATTGTATTACAACTTCATCATAAGAGATCAATATGAACAAAACTCGTTTATTTCTTATATGCGTGGTTTGTGCGCGCGTGCACTTCGTATGGTTCAAAGAAGCCATTTTTACAGCATCAAACATCTGTTTACAACAAATACAGTGGCAGTACAATCATTATACGCTTACTGCTTAGTCTTTACTAGGCAAATTCCCTACACTGCTATAGCCACTGCCCTATGAAGCCATTTTTGATTAGATTGTCGATTAGGCTCGTGTATCGACGATTTAATGAGCTATGAATATTCGTCGATATAGTGACTCGACGATGCATACTAATTGCGATCCATTAATTCGTAATCGACGATATAATTAGAATCGCGGCAACACTGCTTTTATATAATATAATACTTTGATAAACAATCGACTATCAGCCTCCTATGTCTTGTTAGTCTCGTACCCAGACCGTCTATGACGTAAGCGATTATAAACACTACGTCCATACGTATGGACGTAGTGATTATACTGTTTACAGCGATAATCGCTTACGTCATAGACGGTCTGGGTACGAGACTAATGTCTTGTATAATTAAATGGGTATGAAAAAAAAAAAAGAAAACAAGTAAATAAAAACATTCTCTACGAGAAAGTTGGTGGGATATAGGATTTGATTATGACATTGGTGGTGTAAAAAGCAAGGAAACAAGGTCTTATCAGAAGGGAAAATGTCATAGTCCTATATTTAGCACACAAACAACACATGCCCTAGAAATGTGCTAAATATAGGACTATGACATTTTCCCTTCTGATAAGACCTTGTTTCCTTGCTTTTTACACCACCAATGTCATAATCAAATCCTATATCCCACCAACTTTCTCGTAGAGAATGTTTTTATTTACTTTACCATTATCATAGGACTTACAATGTAAAATGAAGTGATGAGCTTGTTTCACAGCCAGTAAACAAGCATGCACATGCGTTCCACAAATGCTGCCGGTAGCAGCCGGTATGGCATTCGGGCTATGGTCCTGACCACTTTTTGACCGCGAGGCCCACCTCGAGAAAAGGCTATCTGTTTGCTCGATGTGTATTGCTGTTGTCATGGGATAGGTTTAAGATGTATGTTGAGATGGGCACGACGACAGGTCTCATCGTGGGTTTGAGGTGTGGAGGTTTGGGGTTGCGTTCTCTGTCTTGTGTTTCAGGTCATGCTGCTGGGCTTCTAGCAACTCATCTTCACACTTGCTACACAGAAACGTATAACTTGAGGCATTAGTATCTATCAGGTGCATAACCAGCAAGCACAATTCAAGGCACGTGGATTCTGAAGCATATCTATTAGAGCTTGTTAATGAAACAATATACGGACACGTTGCCATGGAAACATCATGTTTAAGGACTAGTTTTACACGACATGGAGTAGTACAGCATCGATCAAGGCCGACCCAGAAAGGCGAAAGCAGCGCCGTGTGGCCTTAATAGAAGAGACCCTTGTAAGTCATATAATTTGCGATCCTATACCAAATAAGGCTGTCAGAAATATTACAGAATCTGGGGAACTAACCGCTTATGATAAGGAAAACATTGAAAACTGCGTTCGTCCATAGAGATGGTACCGTTGTCGGAAATACATGTGATCAGCGATGAAGTCGAAGAGCGAGCTACTTTCCAAAAGCGGCGCCTGGCTCACCTAAGCAGGGAACGGTCTATTCGAGCTGCTCTTCGAGAAGAACTCGAACTGTAACTATCTGACGTGGTACTTTTGTATGTACATGTAACAAATGTGAATGCAAAAATCCGATGCTGATTTTATGATTATTTTACAAGAGAATTTACAATTGATTTTTCTCTGTAGAATCAAATGAACAATTCCACGAACGATACATACAGATCTCACAGTGGAATGACAGTGGATTTCTCGATGGAATCTAATGAAAAATATACGCCATGATTTATGTAGTTTTTCTCGTTTGATGTCTGATATGAAATTAATCCTCAATCAATTTTTGATCTGCCATCTGATTTGTAAACATAAATCATGTGTTAAATCGTGAACTGATTCTACGCGTTTTTTTCCCTGTGCGACAACACCAAGACGAACCTTTTCATGCCCCAAAAATGCGCACTTTAGAGAACAAAACTATACGCGCGCCCACGTCTCCTTTCCAGTCCCCACATATAGTTCTCCTGTTAGTATCATATACCCAGGCCCACCACGTCACAGCTGCGGAGGTAATACCATGCAGGTCTGGGTTACAATAGTATCGTCGTCTTCTTCTTCCTTTAGTGTGTACAGGCTTCTATACGCTTAAAAGTATTGAACGTGAGTTATGAATTGGTAAAATAAGAAAAATCTTAGGACAGCTCTTAGCTTGTAATGCAAGGCTTGTTTTGATCTCTTACTCAACGCACATGCGCGTTCGCACTAACACACCCGCACATGCGCACACACGCACGCACACACACACACACACACACACACACACACACACACACACACACACACACACACACACACACACACACACACACACACACACACACACACACACACACACACACACACAAACGCAGACACACACACATCTACGACTCACATGCACGTATCGATAATTCTTTCCCAACAGCGGCGCTTGACTGTACACAATCGAAAATATAGCTAGGGATTGAGAGTAACTTGCATGGAAAAAGCTTATGAGGTGTAAAGTGACATTCCAAAGTCAGTCTATAGGCGTCTATCTGTACTTGTGCCATAGGGTCATATAGTTTATCATGAATGAGGTTGTGTAGGATTGATCCGCCATTGGAAGTCAGCTGACAAACTGGCGGCAAGTGGAACCCGCATGGCATTGAGAACGGCTGTTGTTCTTGTTTTTAGTATGTCTGTAACTGTATGTATAATGTTAGAGATGGATATAGTTCTAGCGGGGTTTTTCCCCCACAATTGTGGATTTTTTTCACCTTAGCAGGTTTTTCAGGGGTTTTCCATGAGAGGGTACGTGTGGGCTCACTCTTTTAAAGCTAGAATACACCCTAAGCCTTTGCATGCAGTCAGCTGATTTGGGACAGTGCAGCATATGTGGTGTGCCTATGTTGTGTTGGGGCATGGAGCGAGAGATACCAGTGTTTTCAGGCCCAGAGGGGTTACTCTGACTATAAAATTAGGTCGTCAATTAATCGCGCAAAATTTACAGAAAACTGATAAATAATTAAGTACTCAGGTCATTCTTCAACTATCCGATGAAATGATATCAGCCGTTACGGTGATAACAATATTAAGCTCTACTTGCTCTTCAATGTGGCAGTAGGTACCCTTGAGCTCACCAATAGTGTATTCAGACTCCAACTGATTACTACTGGTGTGGTTATGAGTGGACATAGTTGACTGCGGCTTTGGTGACTCTTTAGAATTGGAAATCATCTTCGTCGTGCGGGATTTGCAGGGTAATGACTTTGCCCAAGCCGAACGAACGTCACCGTTTAGTACGCAGAAGAAAATAAAGATGAAGAACCCTTGCAACGTGTTGGCAACTGCGAACATGATCTGGAACGCCTGGTCGGCTTTTATGAATGTCAGTGCTCCGAATACCCAAGTGAGACCGAATAAGCTACATATCCCAGAAATGTTTGATATAAGTTTGACGGTGCCGAAATGGTTCATCGGTTCCTTCGATCGTTTGATGCGATGCTTGACAAGGGCCAGGATCACAACGACGAATATGACCGCATTGAAGGCAACTACAAGAAGGATAGGACCCAAAAAACAAGCAAAAAATATGGTTTCATTATTGATGAAGCAACTGAAAGGGAAAGGGTTAAATGTAAAAGCAATACAAGTACAAAAGGATGGACGTACAATCCTTCAGTTGAGTTATGCCTGACTCTCACAACTAAATTCCTATCGATTGAGAGCGGGATAAGCACTGGAACCAACGGAACGACTGAGTGGTACAAAGAACACATTGACGTGAACATGAATGTAAAGTCCCATGCAAACATACCCCAACAGATGATGGAGACAGCAATAATGTAACGTGTGGTGATTCGGACAAACACAATCACAATTTTCTGGAACACGAGGAGGGCCTCAGCCCCCATCCACATCACAGCCACCAGGGTGAAGTAGTGTATCAACACGGACACAGTCACGCAGCCTCCAAATCTTTCCGTTCTATCAATCCCAATCACAAACACAAACAGCATGCCAATGAGGGCACAACATAGCTGGATGCGGAACTTGGAGACATCTTTTTGCCTCAGTTTCCTAAACAGTTTCAGACGTATTAACACACTATCAGTAAGTGGATACATTTATTACTTTATCAGCAGTAGAGTAATAAGTGTTAGTACCAGACCAGACAGGGACAGCGCAACGCCAATGTATGAGATGACCTCCAATGCATCATGAACAACCTTATTCAATTGCTGATGGGGCTGGACCCTACTTGAGATGTCCTATATTGATATTGTAATGCTTGTTACAGCATACCAATTCTTTGACACTCGGAGTCTTACCACAAGGATGGCAAAGTTTGTCAAGTGCAAGCATTGGCACTCAATACTAGAAACATCTGTCAGATTGCTCTGATGCACATATGTAACACATCCGTCAGTAGTCCAGTTGCCTTTGCCACCTGTATGGGAAAAGAGAACATATGCTGCATGGCAATTTATCGTACTCTCTCTCTCAAAGTCACTATGCAATTTCTTTTATCCCATCACTTATACATATTTCATACCTGCTGCTTGAAAATCCCAGCTAACACAGATGTAGTTTGTAAAGTTCTATGCACAATAGTGTTAAACATAAGTCATATGCTATTATGATAATGAATGTACTTACTTTATTTGGTATGGTAAAATTAAGCACAACTGGATCAGTGAGATTGTTTGTCATAACACCAACAACTGTAACACCAATAACAAGAGGTACCACAGTAATACCATTTAAAACATGATTTGCCAATGGAAATAACGATGCAGTCTTATATATGGAAAAGAAAATTCCAACGTAAGTTAAATTAGAAGTAGCTTTTATTGAATTGAACAATGACGATGGAAGAGCAACTGAAGCAGTTAACTTAAGAGGACTAGAATCAGTAGATGTGTTGATAGTTCCTCCTTGTGTTTGTTTTTCATCCTCAGTTGAAAAGTTCTTTCCCTCAGTAGTGAGTGCTTCTAGTGAAATCTGAATGCCAGATTCAATTACCAAAAAATCTGTAATAATTACCATTTACCTTTTCAGCAATAAATGTGGATTGATTTTTATATACTCTAATGTTTGTAAAGTTTTTCTGCTGAACAAGATTAGTAGCAATTATCTCAAAGTTCTCCACCAGTCTGTGAAATATTATAGTATAAAAGAAATTGCACAATGAAAATTTAGCAATTACACTGGGCCATATTTGCTCAAAACTGATGATAGCCATGTTTGGACGCTGCTTAAGACTGTAACCGCATTGATAATGGTCTGATTGAGGAAATTATTATCATCTGCAATAGCTACATGTAGATAAAAGGTGTGCAGTATACCTCTGCCTGTATAGGCACTTCTGGTGATGATATGTTGGAGATTTGAGAGATTACATTTGCCACAACAGCCAAGTTAAAAACGCTCTGGTCCACCTCTTGTGTGGCTTGGGATACCAAAGTCTGCAGCTGTGTTGTAATGTTTACCATATTATTGGCTGTAATGGTTTGCTGCATATGATGGAAGGATTGTAAAATTAGCAGCATTGCACATAGATTAAGTTTCAAGCTACATTTTGTATGGCAGTGTTTAGGTCTTTGAACTGTCTGGTAACAATGGTGGGACACTGTGAGGCATCTTCGGTCCACTTCAGCTCTCCATTACAGAGCCTTGTGATGTTCTGACCCATCACTCCATATTGACACATCTGGGATATAGTTTGGCCAATTGCTACTTCAGGCCAACTGTATATTCCACGGTCCCCATTGGACGAATTCAGATCACAGCTGCAGAATTCCATTGCTGCAAAGCAAGTACTCGTCAAATTAATTGCTTAGAATAATAGAAAAGCATGCATACCAGATACATGTAGATTGAGAGAGCTTGCTATATGAATAGAAGAAACGTTTCCTATCATTGAATTAATTGAATATAATAATGTTTGGATGTCGAGGTTGAGAAAGATAATTATTTTGCACCCAATTCTGCTCCATCCATTGATGACATCATTTCCGCACCTACAAAGTCATGAATGGATCATACATGATGTAGTTATGCTTAGCTGTACCTCTGTATTGCAGCACACAAGGCTAATATACTATCTGGTGTGGGTGCTTCACTTGCCATCAGAGTGATACTGTTGTTGGTAAACTGTATCAACTGAAAGAAAGTTATTAATGACTTGCAGTTTTGTATTCATCCACTCACCTCATCCTGGAACAACGACAAAGTCTCATCATTCTGGTGGTTATCAACACTAGTTAGTGAAGACACTCTGAGATATACCACAGAAGGTTTAGATGGTGGGACTAACAAAGTTAATAAAAATTTAATAAATTTATTGTGTTATCTCAGAGAACCTCACCAGATGGCGTTATAGCTGTGACAACAGCATTTGGGCCACACCCACCTGCAGTACAGGCACACAGAGATATGGTGTACATGGTATTACTTAACATGTTTTGAAGTAGAATAGTGGATGTATTTGAGACACTGTAAGGGCTTGCTGGAGAGCCAGTTGATGGACTGTACATCACCTTTGTAGTGACTACAACAGTAATGACAGTGACACAATTCCTTCCTTACCATGTATCCTGTTATGATTCCATTACTGCACTTTGGTGGGCTCCATGATACACGTAAACTCCTGTAGCTAAGGGAATTGATAGTAACATTGAGAGGTGAAGTAGGAGGGGCTTGAAGTGTGGTAAAAAATCGAGGTATGGACACTTTTCCGAATCCTGCTGCCATATTTGCCAATACGTCAAATGTGTAGGCTGTGTATGGTACTGGAGACATTAATGCAACAGGTGGATTATGGGAGTAAAGGCGTGGCAGGTAACGTACTAAGCAACATGGTTTGGAGTTCCAAATATCTCTGGTATCTTGGAACTGTGATGATGTAACTAAAATTTTGTCCATTTAAACAGCTATTATCCATCAATCTAGGGCTGACAACAGTGACATTTACAGAGTATGAGGCAATGATATAGTTTTTTTCCAGAGGACAACTCCATGAGAGATTGGCAGAGGTAGAGGTGAGGGCATTAACTGGAACCTCAGGTGGCTGGGGGACCTGAACTTGCACTGTAAATGACCAGTACATTAAAGAAATGTCTTTAATTCACGTATTTCCAAACTCACCATTATGGGACGAATCAAGAACAGGTTTACTAAATGGTCCAGGTCCTTGAATGGTGTAGGCTCTCACTGAAATATTATATTGAACACATTCCTGCAGTGCACTTAATACAAATTGGGTCTGAGCACCACTTGTATTCATGTAACTGATCCCAAGCTGCCCACTTTGTAATGGCCATGTGTACTTAACCTCGTAGAGTGTAATGACCACACAGTTATTGATAGTATTACTATTCCAACTGATATTGATGGATGTTGGGGTAATAGTGGTGGCAGTCACATTGATGGGAGTACCAATGGAAGCTGAGTAAAATATACTTTGAATTAATCTACAAAATAGTAATAGGACCTGAGCATGCTCTGTAATGACCAGAAAATTATAGAAACATCTTGTAATACATGTGTATCTATATATTTCCAAACTCACCTTTAAGAAACAAATCCTGAACAGGTTCACTGAATGGTCCAGGTCCTTGACTGGTGTAGGCTCTCACTGAAATATTGTATTGAACACATTCCTGCAGTGCACCTAATACAAATTGGGTCTGGGCACCACTTGTATTCATGTAACTGATCCCAAGCTGCCCACTTTGCAATGGCCATGTGTACTTAACCTCGTAGAGTGTAATGACCACACAGTTATTGATAGTATTACCATTCCAACTGATATTGATGGATGTTGGGGTAATAGTGGTGGCAGTCACATTGACGGGAGCACCAATGCTAGCTGAGGAAATATAATACAATTATACTCATTATTGCTGCAATGAAAGATTACTAAACGATTTAAATGTTAGGATTCCTTAGTAAATACGTGACATCATTGAGGAGAGTATGATGAATTATTGCCAAGTGTTGAAACGTTAGGGTTCATACGCCAGAAACCAATTGGACTGCCGATTGCTCAAGATTAATACGACTCGATACTAATAATGCACGTGATCCAATTCATCACGTCGCAACGTTCGGTACAATGTTGATCCTGAACAAAAGCCGGCGTCTACTCGTGACGGTAATTGAAGTGGGTGGGGTTGGGGACTGCATAAGTTCTAGATCTTCATTTATTCCCTTCCTTTTTACACCACTTGTGCCTCAGATTCCTATATCCCACTAACTTTCTCATTAGAGAATGTATTTCTTTACTTGTTATACTACAACCCCCGGCCCTTTTCAACTCTTAGTCCTTGAATCATGCAGTTGATTTTATTGCTCTGCCTCGCGTATTGTATGTTTATATTTGAAGTGTCAATCCATTGTGGGATGTCTGTTCTTCATCAGTGTTTGTATGCACATCCGCTTCACAGCTTCAGGGTTGTCTTCCCCTTCAAGTTCTGCTTTTTCACTTCCGTCTGTTTCCTGCTGTTGTGGATCACTCTCGTTATGAAACTTATCATTTCTCTCTGCTTCCTGTGCAGGGTTCAGCTGGTGGACTATCCAGAGGGACATAGCCATTTAACGAGGACATGCATGCACGTTAATTCTCTTGAAGGCATTTCATCAGGTCTGTTCCTTCTGTATGTCTTCCCATTTGCAGTCCTGACAAAGTAAGACAGCCATGCTGACTACTTTTGCAGGTATCCATCTCCCTCGTACTTGCACACTTTCTCGTTCTGTTCCAAAACAGGTAATGCATTTGTTCATCTTTCGTGGTGCTACTTTAGCTTGGCTTGTATTTGTTCTTCGTCTGCCGTTCACTTTTCCAGGGTAAAATGTTCTCGGCACCAGCTGGTCAGCTGATCGTGCATGATTTCCGAACATCGTAGATTGCTAGAACAGGTTCATCAGATAGTCTCTCTGTGACCCTTTAAAAGCTTCTGTTTCCATTCCCATATATGTTTTGAACTGTGTGTTCTTTTACTTAGCTCCCAGATGATCTGGGTTGCATGGGTTGGGGTTGACAAGTCTGTATGAACTTTGCCACATAGTTGACGCTCATTACCATTCCTATCCTGGGATACATGTATGTATACAATCGATGTATGGCCGCACGAAAATGTTTATTTGTTGAAATTGCTTTCAGGTCTTTCCCTTCACAGGTGAGTTTGCATTGACGCATTATTGGAAGTTGTCTTGCATCGCCAGTGTGACTAGTACGTTTGGCGGAAGTTCGTGTGAGTTGGTCATTTATTCTCAGCTCTGGAACTCTTTCTGTGGTAGAATGCTTGCCTGGTAACCAGTGTTAATCTTCAGTTTGACAGTTTTACACTATAACTCCAGGTTTACATAGCATTCACTATCAGTGGTTCCCGTTTTGACTTTCATGATACTTATGAGGCGGTGCTCGGATTCACTGTTTACAACTTAACTTTTCGGCCCTTCATTACCCTACACTGCTTATAACAAAGTGGTTGTACTTTATGCAGTTCATACAAATCTGGACATTTGCCTTTTGGGTGCTGTGAACCACAGTTGCATGCAACATTGTCGTTGCCTTGTGATTCTGTAGTTTGCGCCCTGCCTGCAGTAAGTTTTTGTGTAGTGTGCTTCATAGCATGTATCACAGAATCAGCAATGTGGTCACTCATGTACTTCACCTGTCACATCAATTCTTCCTCCGCACGACTGATACTGACGGCTCGCCGACGGCTTTCGTAGTTGATGAAGCGCACTATGTCAAAATTAACTTGGTGAAGTATTCAAATTCTCATGCAAAGCACATGGGAAGATGCATTGACGTCCATTCCATCGTGCATCAGCAAGGGTAATGCGTGAATTCTAGAGGTGCTGCGCATTACCCTTCTCGGGTTCTTTACAGACTGAAAGCCACATAATGATATGAATCCAACTCGCTTTAACTCGCTTTAACTCGCTTGCGGGCAAAAGTTCGTTAAAGAGTTAATTACCCGCAGCGCGTGACAGTGGGATAACTTAATATTAATAATTACATTCCAACTGGCCGTCCAGACACTCTTTCCGCGTAGCGGTGATGTCAGATGAGATTAGAGTGTCTGGGTACGAGACTAGTTGGTACGTTGTAAGATAATTATGCATCGGTTTATTAACTACATCCGTTGGATTCTACCCTGTTTTATATGAAGGGATAGGGAGAAGAACCTAGCTGGAGAACGATGGAAGCAGTAAGCAGTTATGTTTTAGTTCTCTATAACTGTACGTTTCATGCCGGAGTCAAATAAGGGCGCGAAACGAATCGTTTTAAACTCCTCTTTCGATTTACACAATTATCTACGCTGTCCGTTCGTCGGGAGCGGTTTGCGTTTTATTACAATTACTCCCACGCTATGCAGAGGTGAATTAAATTTTACCGCTATATATAGCGGCAACCCTGATCATTATAACACTCACCTAGTATGTACAGTTCGAAGAACTCGATGGCGACATTTTCATTATAGACAGGTTCATCCAAACATATCCGAACTTCTAAGTCTTCAGAGATGGGAGTTGGGAACGATTTACAGAACGATGGGGGTGTATCGCAGCACGTGACCTCATCATTACGACACAGCTGTCGGTCCCACAGGAGGTCATCGTTGTATATCGTTCCTGCCAACGGGATGGAGGCATTATTTCCTGACTCGCAGTAGTAATCAGATCCTACAAATGAAGGTGGTTGGATCCCCTTTGCACATGGGCAAGCATCGTCATGGATAAACTCCCTACCCCCAGCAGCATACGTGAACACGTGTTGTCTGTTTTCAAGCGACCCGTAGGTGATGGTAACTCCATCGACGTAGTAAGGGAATACCAATCCTGCGAAATTCAAGAAAGCGTCAGGTGTTCCAACCTGATAGCCACTGAATCTTCCACAAATCATTTGGTAGCTGGCTCCGCAAGTGTTTATACTCACCGAGGCACAAGGTGCACTATTGTCTTTCTTTCCGCACGATCTAGGTGACGTAAACGTTTGCCACGAGGAGGGACACTCCTGCATTGGATCGGACATATTTAGATAGCCGACCTTTGTCCACTGCAGACCTGTTACGTTACTGGTAGGGAGAAAAAATGAAGCTGCAGTGAGATCGCCAAACACCACCATGCTCAGAAGGCAGACGGCAAGGTAGAATGTCGCCAACTTATCGCGACTAGTGACTTGCATTGAGGGACAATAAAATAGTGATTTGTATACAATAACTATAGCTGATATATAAAACTGTCTCAACCCCATCCGGAAATTTCGAATCCGGATTAGGAAATTTTAGTATATGCTTCGAACACGACGACTGTTGGGGTCCTAACCATTTTAGGTCCTAAACTATGGTATTGGTAACTATAATATGGCCCTTATCCTTTTAACGATTTCTCCCCGCTCCAGCAGCGCCAACGAGAAGGGGACTATTGCGAAGACACTCACGCATTAGCAATTCCTGGCCCATTTTGTAAACGTCCGTCACATTTCCAGCGCACGCATCCATAGAAATGTATGGAATAAAGTTCATTTTACAATACCATAAATCAGGATATAGAGATCCCATGATGGATAACATCATAACCTATCACTCTCCGGGCTCGATCGCCATCATTTTCGTGACTTGTTGTAGTCTGTGAGAGTCAAGTTAATATTGCGTAAAAGTAAGAAAAAATTTTCAGGGATTACGCTAATTTGTGCCGGGCTGATGTAGTTTTCAGCCCCTACTACTAGCTTCGTCATAACGAGTAGTACTCCTGGCTCACTATTCTTCTCGTTGCTCTGAATTGAAGATATTAAATTCAACTCATTTCTGATGATACTAACATGATCAAGGCAACTTTCCAACAGGTTCTAATGCCCGTAAGCTTCTTCCCCTGGCTTCCTGCGACACTTTTGGTCATTAGGGTACGTATACCATGCAGTTAAAATCATTTTTAACTCTTTGAACGTCAATATGGATGAAGGATGACATATAATGTTTTAATATATGGCTACCCGTTAAAACTTGAAGAATCTCGCGGTTAGCTATGTTTAATGCATACTGCACAGAATGTACATTTCAGTGTCATACTTACATATGCATCGTTTTAGCATGACTCATGAAATTAATTAGCCCCCTCACATTTTTGTTATTAACTACGGCCATGCCTGGTGACACCAAATAAACATGGCTACTGGTCTTCCCGGGATGACACTGCAACCACTTTATATGTGCACTATTAAGGCGGGTGGCAATTAATGCACATTTAGTACGTGCACCTGGAGGTCTAGAGGCCGACATACAAAGGTCGACTTCCTGCCGATTTATCGCCTGCAACTCAAATGAAATGCGTAAAAATCCCGTAAAACTTTAGTTTACTGAATTTTCAAACGGGATCATTTGCGATAAATCGGCAGAAAGTTGACCCGTGTATGTCGGCCTTAAGAGTTAAAAATTAAAAACCACACGGGTGATAATAGATTACGGCGTTCAGTTCTGGCCACACGGAAAGCAACTAACTCAACTGCACGCTTATGTTTTGATTTGTTGGGTATGAATGCATGTTTTTGGATTGATACGTAGGAGCTATGGCTTGATTGGTTGCTGATACAGAGATTAATAAAAGTCCTAGTCCTAGTACATGGACATTAATATATTATGCATGAACGTAACTACGTGTGTTTTTCAGGAAAACTTAAGGCTAATTTAAGTGTATGTGATACCTCTTTAGGCCTATATATAGATTATTGGCTGTGTATAACTTTTTATTCGACCACGTGATGTATGACAGCTGGATTCAGGCTGGATCCAGGCTGGGAAGCTGTTGCTACATTTCCATATGCGTGCGTGCATATCCACATTGCGTAAATGCTGTCGTTCTACACATAATTTCACAAAGTGATACGTGACAGGGACGAGCCGTATCAGTGAGGAGGCGATTTTTTTAAAATACAAAAATCTGGATGTGTTCCCTCGGCGGTGGCGGATGTAGGTAACGCGCGACCTCCTTGTCAGTTTCATCTGTGAGCTGACAGCGACCTTCTAGATCCCTTAGCCTAGCTACACCATGGACCCTGTTATCTATGTCAACACCTCCCCGCATTAAAAGGTCTCCCGTGTTCCTCCACTTCACTATGCCAACTACCCTCCCAGGCCAGGTATGTGTGTGTGCACTTCCCTGTTGTACCTCCTCCCCTCAGGTATTTGTGTGTACTTCCCTTATTGCTGATGTGTGTGCACTTCCCCTTAATACCTGCTTCACAGCCTGAACTTGTACTGTACTGTAGTAGGCCATTTTATAGTACCTTATGATTATTTACATATCTTGTGCAACCACAAGTTCAATTATTGCACTCTCCTCCTCCACCTCTTTCTCCTCCCCCTTTCTACATTTGTACCCATCCTCATACTTCTCCCTCTCTTGCCCCAAAGATGTGTGGTATGTGAGCCCATCACCGTTGCCATGGCAGCTCCACGGGGGGGTGGGGGCACAGCACCTGTCCTCTGCAGTATGGATTTTATTTATTACCATCATTTGGAGGTATGTCTCCATTGGTCCTACATGTATGTGTCCGTTGGCCCTACATGTATGTGTTCATTGTCCCTACATGGTCCTACAAGTATCTGTCCATTGGTCCTACATGTATGTGTCCATCAGCCATCGTACATGACTGCCTGGTAGGGACCAACAACTGGACCCATCACACTGTGGTGTACCTAATGGACTGTGCCAGTCACCCTTCCAACATGCATCAGGAAAACAACTCAGATGGAAAGCGTTGTGTGGTCATCATGTAATGCTTGCTACAGACTCTACAGTTGTGCAGTGGCGTTTTGTATGGTGCTGACACAAGTTTGTAAGTTAATTTATCAAATGTGGACAGTTGAAGAAGGGCTGGTAGATGATGTCTGAAACTCGCAGGTCTTTGTGGTTTCATAAGTACTGCCTATTTAATTAGGAGTGGTGACATGTGGAAGAATTGTTATTGGTTTTGTAAACGTTTCAAGGGAAAGAGGTCACACAAATGGTTCCAGGATAGTAGTACATGTTTTTATGACACCAGCATCTTTGCCATTGCGTATGTGAGTGATGTGATTTCCAGCCATCATGCCATCAATCACCATGGCATCCTGTTTTGTGCTACTGGCCATTGAACAGTGCTTAGTAAGAAACATTACAAAGACAGGTACATGTACATGTATGTGATCTACATATAACCATGTTTCAAGCACTTATATTGTTTCTCCAGCTTTGGGTTGTGTGTGTATGTATGCATGTGTATGTGTGTGATGAGAGATAGTACAACCACCCATGACACACACTCATTTCACTCATTGTCACTCCAACATGATCATGATTTTTCCCACGTGTGTTGGTGTGAGTTCATTGAACATGGCAATAAGTTATGCCAATAACTTTCAATGCTAGCGAGGCGTGATCAGGTTCGTACCGCGAGATGTGAAAGAGTACTTTTTGACAGTCCAGAAAGTATAATAGTCTATGCGAATGATACGGATTTGAATAAGTTTGCGTTATGCACAGTATATACTTATCCCACACAAAAACATGTAATATTGTGGTTCAGTTCCATAAACATTTCCATTAATTGTAAACAATAATAGTGTGGTTCTTCCCTTGCCCATGGTTGAGCTGCTTTGTTTGCATGCATGCGTCCTTTCCTGGTACTGAATCCCGCGCATGTGCAGGGGAAACTAATTAACGCATGTCTTTTTAATTTCTAAGAGATATGTACAGTTCTGTTCCACGCGTCACTTTTATGCTCCTTCCTAGAAATAATTGCGTTAACCGGTGTCACAGGAAAAATGGAATCCCTGAAAATGTTGCCCCCCCTTGCCATTTGCCCTAGGAATTTTGGCACCCCCACTCCAAATGTCCTATATAGAAAACTCGGCATTCTATTAGGAGAAAGGCATCCATCAGCATAGCCATTTCTCCTAGGAATTTTGGAATTTTTCTCACATTCCTAATTTATAATGGAAATCTAGAATAAAACTGCACGATTAAATTCAGAAGATTCATTGGCCTTCTGGCACGTAAGAAAGCGTAGGACCATGTCAAGGCTTTTAATGGCTGTTATATAATTACTAAATGTATGCACACAATAATAGAAACGTTTGAATTAATGAACTGATGTATTAAGAATGAGCAGAGAAAAAGACTGAAAGAAAAATTTCACTCCGCAGCAATTCTAACTGTTGCTAATGGGCGGTGTGACACAACAATCATTGAAGGCTGTGTCAAGAGAGAGTGATTCACACTGACTAATGTCAACCCTAACCCTAGAAGAGCACACCTCTCCTTTTGCCACTCACTGCAAACTGGCTGGTAGTTGATGTAATCATTTGCTCTTCTTTGGTAATCTCTAAAACCTGAGATGATATGCTGTTGCTATACTGTTTTCCATATTCTATTAACCTATCAATGGTAAAATCCTTATCAGAAAAAAACTTCTTTTATTTCTGACACACTCACACAATTCATCCAGATCATAAGGACCCATCTGAAAATATATTTTCCCAAGTACATGAACAGACTTCAACTTAGCTTTGGTGGATCTGCTTCACACTTTAAGCAGCTCAATTCCTTTAAACAAGAAACGTGTAGTTCCAATGTATGATTGGACTTCCCCTTTGAATTCAGCAAACTCAGCATGCAGGTTTTCATTGACAACAATAAAATTTCCGCCCTGGACTTCTTGCAATGGGACATTACCCTAAAACTCACAGAAGTCTATCCATAGAGAATCATCTATTTCTTTATGCTCCTCTTGCTGCAGATACAGTTCTGTATTCTGTAGAGAAGAAATAATAATAAAGAGTGCATCACAGCATCAGAAAAATCAGCTAGAATTTACATCAAGTTCTTTATCATCTTCTTTGCCTTCATGATATGATGTACATGCTCCTGAATGATGTAAGCGCCAAGCCAAGACGCAAAATGTTCAGGGAATACAACTGTTCAAGTATTATATTCTGCTTTGGACTGTGACTTTTCTGTTCTTCATTCTGGCATCCTTGCTCCTTGTCATTATCATTTTCTTCATGGTGAACACTGTCACCCATACCTTTTCCATCAGCTGCCTCTTGTTCACCTGCACGCTCACTGCCACTGTTGTCTGATTCTTCAACTTCTTCCACAATGCTGCCTTCAACTACTGGATCAAGAAAATGCATAAGGTGAGCACAGTAGATGGTTTCGCTTTAAAGATTTTCCCTCCAATGTTTTCAGACAATATCTACCCTTGCTCGGGTATTTTTGAATGACGTATGCTTCCCATTCTGTGCCTATTCCTTGCATTTGACTTCAACACCTTGTCCCCCACCTTAAATATAGAATTGGTTTTTTATCATAGTGTAGCTTCCATCTGGTTTGTTATTCTGTGTAGCCTTGGCACGATATTGTTCCTGAAGATTGGTAAGAGCATTAATATGTTTCAGATGCTCAGGTTCTGTAAGAATTTGTGGCAATGAGCTACCACCCACAACACTTTTCACCCGCACATGAACTGGGAGCATAGCGTCCCGAAAATGCACGAGAAAAAATTGGGTATAGCCAGTAGAAGCATGAATGGATGTCCTGTAAATAATCATGTATATTTATGTGGATGTTATTATACAAATGCAGAATGCTTCATGCATGTAGCTAAACATGATTTTTTGCAGTATGATCATCCCTGCAAAGAATGAGGTCACTTAGAAACTCAGCACGTTATAATTATGGCTTCTTCTGTTGGAGATGCCCGTGCTTCTGACCACTTAGAAAAGTAATGTCACAACTATCACATACTTTTTACCATTTGGCAGAGGCCCAATGAGGTCTATTCCTATCTGCTTCCAGCTACTGTTGGGAACTGGTAAAGCTCTTCAGCTGGATGATCAAACGTTCTTTTCGTCTTCTGACATTGCTGCACCTGGCAGGTATACAGGGGCGGATCCAGAAATTTTTTGCGAGGGGGGGCAAAGGGAAGGGGCGTTAATAATCATGGTTTGGGCGTGGCTACGAAATACTGCGCGTAAGAGAGGAAGATGTACCCGGGGTCTGGGGCTTCGGCCCAGCCGCTTTTTACTGTTATCATGTCAGCGCGACATAAGACACCGTCCCTTGTAGCTATGAATATTTAATTTCTAACTTGGCGGAGGGGGTATACCCCCGCCACCCCCCCCCCCCCCCCCCCCCCCGGATCCGCCACTGGTATACACATAAAAAATTTTAAACAGAAAAACACGAGATGCTGACGGTAGTTTAAATGACAAGATAAAAAACTTACCCAAACTATAACATCCTTTGATAATACTAGCCAGAAATACTTTGCGCTATCTTTGCTAGCGAACTTCGTGGTTTCCCGCTAGTCCGATATGGCAATCATTAATAATCTGCTTCCTTGTCTTTGCATCTTTGCATCTTTAACATAAAGAGAAACGCATCCCCATTCTTTGTATCTGCACAGATCACTCGATACAGCTGCCCATCTTGCACTCGATACTGCTTTGCTCTTTTGCGAATGGCACACTTGTCTTGTATAGTTGCATCCTGAGGGTAGCTTCCAGGCCCGTAGGCTGGTCTGGAGACGAGGGGGGGTTCGGGAAAGCAATAAGGTGGAACTGATGAAGTAGCTAGGGGTTTGGGGGAGTGCTGTAAAACTGCATAGAAACATGAGATAGCCCAGTTTGTATTATTTCATGCATTACTATTTCCAGGTCTCTGAAAGTGACGAAGTAGAGACATCCTAGTAAATGAGCTGTATACTTCATGCTCTAATTTTGGTGATGCAAAGAGAAAGTGTTGGCATTATCATAAAGGAAAACAATACATTTGTGTTCCCATTCAATAATGAAGTACATGTAGGTCTGGCTTGCGAGTTGCGAGTCTAAAGGCTGCATGGCATACACGGGGCAACTTCCGTGCGATTTGTCGCTTGAAACTCCAATGACTCTTAATGGGTAAAAGTTCAGCAATTCTGATGGTTTGCGGAGCTTCTACCCATATTCATTTGAGTTACGCGCGAGGGACAAGTCGGCTGGAAGTTATAATTGTACGCTATAATTCACGAACCCTACTTGGTACGTGGAAGGGTCCAGGAAGCGGAATCTCCCCCCCCCCCCCCGGTTCCGACGCTGCTGTTTGTTGTGGGCGGACCGTGGGCGCCCCATTTAGAATGGATGTCTCGCGGTTGCTAAAGCTTAGTGTTAATAAAGTTATCTCACGCTCGCTGGCTATAGCTACAAGTAATAAAAACATTCTCTACACGAGAAGGTTGGTGGTATATAGGAATCAAAGGTGATGGTGGTGTAAAAAGCAAGGGAACAAGGCTTCTGATTGAAAAGGAAAAATGAAATAGACCTATATTAGCAGCATGTTGTCATATTTAAATGTGCGTGCTAATATAGGTCTATTTCATTTTTCCTTTTCAATCAGAAGTCTTGTTCCCTTGCTTTTTACACCACCATCACCTTTGATTCCTATATACCACCAACCTTCTCGTGTAGAGAATGTTTTTATTACTTGTTTCCTAAATTTTTTCTGGTGGATTTGATAATGCATTTAGTTCTTGAAGCGCATAGAATCAGTTAGCATAAACGTCAACTTGCGCGATCATGACAGGTTTATTTTAGAATCTGCAATTCTGTTGAGGTGTGTACTAAATATTACACTAGTCCCCAGACTATCTCCATTGAGGACCAAAGGATTGATAAAGGTTAAAAGCGAAGCTATATAATACATAGGATAAATGTACTCTATGTAAACTGATCTCGCGCTATAATCAGATAAACCATGCACCACAATACATGACCACATTGACGTATAAGCAACTTTGGCGTTATAAACACATTTCAAACAGCGCATATTACTATAAAACGGAGAGACGCAGTATCTATAGACCGTTGTAACTAAGCTATTCCTTCCATTTTAGCGATATGCCATGCATGCTCATAATTTATGGATCCAACATTTATCGATGCCGTAACGTACCATTGGGTGGTCGTTTTGTTGTTCCTTTCGGTACCGCGCTTGACATACGCACGTTTGGCAGATCTGGCAGCTTATTTCCACTTTTAAATGCTCGAGTTGGAATCAGAATTGTCCTTGAGATTGCATGGTAAAACCATCGAATTTGATATCGCTGGTTATATTATACTGGTGCGTCATGAACATTATGATGGCTGATGTATGTAGATCAACACCAAATAAGGTACAACTAGCTTCCAATCAGCTAATTGCCCGATCGGTTAGGCGTCTAACAGATACCTGAAGATAAAATGCGGACACATCCTGAAGCGATTGGTACACATGGCGTGCTTTACAAACGTTCCTGTCGTGAGTTATGCTATCCCGAAGGAAGAAGAAGAAGAAGACGACGACGACGGAGGAGAAATTTTAGGTGGGACTGGGTACGGACGATGGGGACGAGTATTTTTGTTCTCTAAAAGTACACCGTCTTATGACACAGATATAACGCAGAATTGTTCTCCTTTTTGATATTGCTCGATTGCCACTAAGAGCGAAGTGACCCGACTCTTGGCTGTCCCGCTAGACGCGAGTGACGTTTTTTAATGACATTCATGATACTGCAGGATTTCTATATGGAACCTACTTGCATAGGTTCCGATACATGTATATCGGAACTAACGCGAGTAGGTTCCATATAGGAATCCTGCAGTATCATGAATGTCTTAAAAAAAACGTCACTCGCGTCTAGCGGGACAGCTAAGATCTAGAGTCGGGTCACTTCGCTCTTAGTGGCAATCGACCAATATCAAAAAGGAGAACAGTTCTGCGTTATATCTGTGTCATAAGACGGTGTACTTTTAGAGAACAAAAATACTTGTCCCCATCGTCCCTACCCAGTCCCACCTAAAATTTCTCCTCCTCCGTCGTCGTCATCGTCGTCGTCGTCGTCCTCGTCGTCGTCCCCCTCCCCCTCCCCCTCCCCCTCCCCCCCCTCCCCCTCCCCCCCCCCCTCCCCTCCCCCTCCGTCGTCTTCCTTCGGGATAGCGTAACTCACGACAGGAACGTTTGTAAAGCACGCCATGTGTACCAATCGCTTCAGGATGTGTCCGCATGCTATCTTCAGGTGTCTGTTAGACGCCTAACCGATCGTGCAATTAGCTGAAGCTAGTAGTACCTTTTTTGGTGTTAATCTACAAATAGCACATTACATCAGCTATCACAATGTTCATGACGCACCAGTATAAAATAACCAGAGTTATCAAATTCGATGGTTTTACCACACAATCTCAAGGACAATTCTGATTCCACTCGAGCATCTAAAAGTGGAAAGATCCAGATGCTGCCAGATCTGCCAAACGTGCGTATGTCAAGCGCGGTACCGAAAGGAACAACATAACGACCAAAGGTACGTTACGGCATCGATAAATGTTGGATCCATAAATTATGAGCATGCATGGTATATCGCTAAAATGGAAGGAATAGTTTAGTTTCAGCGGTAGATAATGCGTCTCTCCGTTTTATAGTAATATGCGCTGTTTGAAATGCGCCAAAGTTGCTTACGTCAATTTGGTCATGTATTCTGGTGCATGGTTTATCTGATTATAGCGTGAGATAGGTTTACTTACAGTAAAATTGATCCAAAGTATTATATGGCTTCGTTTTTAACCTTTATCAAACCTGTGGTCCACAATGGAGATAGTCTGGGGACTAGTGTAATATTTAGTACACACCTCAACAGAATTGCAGATTCTAAAATAAACGTGTCATGATCGCGCAAGTTGACGTTTATGCTACCTGATTCTACGCGTTTCAAGAACTAAATACAATACCAAATCCACCAGAAACATTTAGGAAACAAGTAATAAAAACATTCTCTACACAAGAAGGTTGGTGGTATATAGGAATCAAAGGTGATGGTGGTGTAAAAAGCAAGGGAACAAGGCCTCTGATTGAAAAGGAAAAATGAAATAGACCTATATTAGCACGCACATTTAAATGCGACAACATGCTGCTAATATAGGTCTATTTCATTTTTCCTTTTCAATCAGAGGCCTTGTTCCCTTGCTTTTTACACCACCAACACCTTTGATTCCTATATACCATCAACCTTCTCGTGTAGAGAATGTTTTTCTTGTAGTAATGAATAAATTATATTGATGGCAGGCGGAACTATATCGGACGAGCGGGGGGAAGGGGGGTGGGGGGGGGAGGTACGACCAAACCCACCGACCCCCTCCCCCCCAACCAGCCTACGGGCCTGGCTTCCACGTGCGATGTGGTTTAGAGTTATATCGTATACATCCTTTATTTTCGTCATCTGCCATCTTTTCCATCGTAACATCTCACTACAAGCACATTACTACTTATCAACTTTTGCACGAGAGTACCGAAATCCTAAAGGATGCCAAACCTACCGTAGGAATTTTGGAATGGGGGTACCAAGAATCCTAGGATAGTTGGAACGGGTGTGCCAATTATTGGGGGTACCGAGCACAGGGGGAAAAAAGGCGTCGAATCATTTAGAAATCTTTGTGTGATTAATCAGCGTATCACGCAAAAATGATACGCTTTATTGATTTTTCTGTTCAATCACGCAATGATTTCTAAATGATTCGACACTTTTTTCCCGGCCCCTGTGCAATTATCCCACGAGTCCATTTACAGGGCAACGATCTCATACACAAAACTGAGGTTGCTATATTCATTTCGGGCCGGGCCCTGCAGAACATAATTATAACGAGAGCTATACCTCGATCTTATAACGGTACATCTGTAGACCAAGCTAGGAACTGAGTCGATCAAAGGTGGCAAATATAGAATTTCGAATTTTAGCCCCCTGTGGACTAACCAATCCACATGTACTTCTTCACCATATCATAGATATTAGAGTAGAAGGATAGGAAACCCAGCCAATTAACACGACCTAACACCTGCAGTCCGCATAGTTCTCGTACCCATGCCACCATCATGGCTCGATGTCAAGTCTTCTTCAACAGTATCCTAGAAAACAGCCATTTCAAAGCCACTTTCGTAGGTAAGAACATGCTTGTATGCGCGCATCATGCACGTAAAGAAA